>NBNE01000551.1:0-20523 GCA_002215365.1 Phytophthora megakarya
GATCCGTGAAGAGAAAAGTGCTGGAAATGTTGGAAATCGTCAATTTGGATCCGTTTAAGGAGTTAAATCTCACTGTGAGTTTCACGAGTGACGAGATGCATAATGTTGCTCGAGGGTTGGGAGCGAGATATGTGGCTGTCAAGTGTGAAACGAGAAATTTGGAGACTTTTGCAGACGTTGCGAAAGAATCGAGGTCCAAGTGTTTTATTTGCGAGTATGAGTTGGATTCGGAGAGTGGAGAAGGTGGCAAAATGGTGGGGTGTTACCATGAAAGTTGTGACATGTTTTGCCATTCAACGTGCTTGATGGATCATTTCCGGTCAGTGAGAGAGGATGAAGGTGACGATACGACTGGGGAGTGTCCAGAGTGCCAAAAGGTTTTAACGTGGTCATTGCTGACACAACATCTTAGTCAAGAAAATAAAAACAGAAAGAGGAAAAATGGTGGACGGACAAAACGAAACAGCAAGAAAGCTCGAGTTTCAAAACTTAATGCAGATACAACGGATTCTCGCAGTACTGTGGAAGTTGAACATTTTCCAGATGAAAGACGCAGTGACGATGTGGTTAGCATAAGTTCCTCTTCCTCTGCGAGCGATTTAGCCGCTGAGTATAATTCTGATGGCTGGTTTGAGGATGATGCAGAAGTGGGGTACGGAAATGATAGCGATGAAGATATCGCGACCCATATCAGCCCTACCGGAGACTACCAAAATATTCTTGACGTTCGAACACTTCAATCTACCAGCTCTAATACGGAAATGATTGACCTGACTGAAGACTAGCTCATTTTCAGTGTAGACTGGTTTTACTTTGCCCTGCCTAACTATATTCGATTTTCGGGACACACATTGCGATGGGGGAGCATGGCGCCGTGAAGCAATCGGAATCTACTAACTCGCAGTCTTCTCGTTCACTGCAACGATCTGGCGAGCACAAATCTGCACAATACGCTACCACAGAGTTGTCGGGCTCAATTTGTTCTCGACATTCTGTGAACGTGGGGCAAGTCATTGTTTCGCATGTGAGTTTAGTATCCGCATCACATTCGCCGTCGTGAACGATTGTGAGTGCGTGTTGAGGGTGTTGACATCGAGCATTAGCGAACAGACAAAGGTTGTCGTGAGTCTGGCCATCTGAACCGCACACGGGCGCGTAAGTGTAAGGACAAGGTCCAGGTATACAGGATTCTCCACTATTAATGGTGCTGGCTGGGTTGTTTGCGTTACGAGCAGCCTGCATATGTGGGGGACATTTCCCAGCTCCGAATGGTTTCACGTTTGGGTTCCGACACTCGGCGTACTCAAGAAGACACGAATTTGCATACGTGACACCGTCAGAACCACAGATTGGGTCGTATACGCGCTCACACATGGGGTTACATTTCTCTGGTACAGCTGTCATTGCTGCCTCAGCGATGACACCCTCGCCAACTTCCAAGATATTCAAGTTAATATTCTGACATGCACCGTTCGAGGCCTTTTCAAGATGTGGGTTGGCACACTTCGATGATAATAGATGACAGTCATTGATGTAAGTGACTCCATCCGTTCCGCAAACCTCATCAGGTGTCAATTTGCACGTGAGGGAACAAAAGATTGTCGAGATATCTACCTCGGGGTTTGTTTCGTCTTTAGGCTCTGTTTGGAGATTGCCATCAAGACCTTGATCTCCCATATTGTCCGAGAGTGGCATGACCAGAACTTCCTCATGGACTTCATCGTTTTCATTCAACAAAGTGCATTCGCCTACAGCTCGAATAAATAGTGCGTCCGCAGTATTTGAACTGGAGCAAAATGACACTGCAAATTCACATTCGTTGGCGTACGTGACACCGTCTGACCCACAGACTGGATCGTACGATACTAATTCGCATTCGAAAGTCCTGCTGCAGTCGATTTCTGAGGCACCTTGCTGCCCAATCCCAATATCTAGCGGAAAAACAGCAGGAGTCGGATCACCAGTTGTGCCATCATCACTTCCACTTTGGGCTGTGATGACACCATAGCCGAATCCCAATAATTTGATGATCCTCATTATTATTTTCCAGTTTGAAGAACTTACTCAGCGCGAAGAATGTCACGGATTCCGCGAACTATATGGCAAATTCGTGAATGGTGTCTATTCTTGTGAAAGTACGGTAAACTTCTCAGCTATCCGTGACACCATCAAAAATATTCTCGGACAGTGAAACTGCATTTATCATTCGGACGTTCACCAATTGGCATTTGTTGGCAGATTTACGCGCTCCGTTTTGTGTGAAGCTGAGTCCCGCTTCAGAAAACATCAAATATCCTGAATTATTCACGTTTTATGGATCTCATTCTCGCACATAACTGCAAAGTTAAAACTGGATTTGCAATTTAACTATTTTCACTTCAGGGTGGTGATCTCGTGTTGGTGTTACCGAGTGGTAGCCAATATTACAATGACATCAATTCATGTAGCACCAGTAGTGCCCCTGAACGTACCACTTGACAAGCATGTGCCAGATCGTGTATTAGATCGAGTTTTCAAGGTTTTGAAACAAGTTGTCACTTTCGCTGGACGATTACCGGGGCAAAACTCGGTGAGCAAACTAGATGCGTTCGAGCGATTTCGACAGGAGACGTCACTACCGTGGGTATTTCTGATTGTTTTCGTGACCCCGTTGCCGTGGTTAATTATCAATCTTCTGGTCGAATGTATTCCGCTCAACGATCCAGCTGCGGGATTTTGGGGGTCAGGTTATTACCAATTACGCATGTTCTGTACCTCGATCTTCAGTAGCATTGCGCCTGCGGTGGTAAAACTAGACTGTGTCCCAGGTTTTCCCGTGAGGTCAGTGAAGGCGCTTGTAATTTACGGCTTGTTCCAAGGTATTGTGTGTCTGGGCACGAATATGATAATTTCGTTGGCAGCAAATATCTTCCCCGTTCCTTTCAGCCAATTCACTGTCATCCTCCCTATGTGGATAGGTGGTCGACTCGTTTTCTTTCGAAAACTTCCAGATGACCCGCAATTCTATGCAATAAGCGATAAAGTGAACCAGTGGCTTGGAATGGAGACGCTCCCAATTTTGGTGTATCCAGTATTTACCGCTATATTCACAGTACTTACCCCTTCTCAACAGCTTTGGGTGTCCCTATTGCTACCAGTTCTCAAGCTCGCCGTTCGTGGTGCTCTGTGGTCCGTGTCAAAGAATGATGCTGACGTCGTTGGAGTCATAACGTGCTGCGTAGGTCATCTTTACCATGTTCTTTTCACTGCGATGATTCTTCAAAATTCCAAATCTCTCAAAACATTGGCAGTTGTTGCGTTTTTCAGCACCGGGCAAATGCTGTTCAACTGCAGATACATCTTAACCGACTCGAATAATATTAACGAAGCTAGAGGAAGAATGAACAGGAAGAAAGAAGAACACACGACAGATGATAATTTATGTACAGCGCTGAGATATGCTGAGGAGATGCGGATCGCCCAGAACCTGCATTGGAGGACACCTTCGCTTCTATTATCGACGTATCAAGGATATCGCGAAGTTGCGTTCATGAAGAAACATCATGAGATGTTGCGAGCTGCAACCCTGTACAACGCAGCATTTGTCTACAACAATCCAAAGAAGGCTGGTGCTCGAGGACCTCGCTCTAATATTGGGAAAATCAAAGTTGTAACAGGGAAAAGCACGCCTGCCAACTCCATGTCACTTGGATTGACACGTATTCTACCAGACAGTGACAAACCACGTCAATCCTCGGATCGAATCATACGACTAAAATCTGACTCTTCTTTTGTGAGAGCTCCTCGATCACACAGTGATCCTAGCGCTTGGGCGAACGCTGGGAAAGAAGAAGGCAGATTAGCAAGACAAGAAGCCTTTATCCATGAGGTTGCATCAGCTCTTTACCAGACTGAAATGATATTGTTGCGATCGTACATCACCATTTGTATGACACTGTTCTACGGTACGGACCAACTTATGACTTCATAGATACACCATCTCATTTTTGTGCTACTGTAGTGATCTACTTGCAAGCTGTGTTTCGCTTGAAAAACCGACAGTATTTTGCCACCCTCGTCTACATGACAACCATCGAATCCGTGGACAAAACGGTTCTGCGACTTATACTGCTGTGTGCTATGGAAACTGTGTTCTTAAGTATCTATCTCGTGATGATTCAGAGGCGACTTGGAATCTCAGGAATGTACCAACTTGCATTTGTGTTACGGTCTCAACGCGTGCTGGTACAAGCCAAATTCTACGTTACGAACATCATCTTGGGATTTCCACTCACTCATAACGGAAACGATAGCATCCTGCGCTTCGATTCCTTCGATTGACAGCGACATCTATCGAGATTGCAGAATACTTTTCACCGTTTTGGAAATACGTTCACTTTGGATATACCATTGGGTTCTACCTTCAATGCTCATGATAGCAAATAACGTTGCTAGAGAAACGGATATTATTTACACTACCGAACATGGGAACCACAACTTTTTATAGTTGGCTAAGTACGGCAGACTACACACATTTTGAAATGGTAGCAGTGTCACCTGTCCCCGTTGATATTGCGTTTACTATTCAGCCAGTTCATCCAATTGCTCGGGCAGCTAAAATCTTTTGGCAATGGTTCGCACAATTTTGTGGACGTCTTCCTGGAGAATATACTGTGGCAAAACTGGACGCATTCGACCGGTTCCGACGAGAAATTTCACTATGGCAGCTTACTGCAATTTTGGTGTTGTCACCACTACCCTGTTTACTTGTCAATGTGATAGTAGAAAGTATTCCACTCGCTGATCCTGCCACTGGTTTTCATGGATCTCTACATTTTCAGATCAGGAATTTCTTCGTTGGTACGACAGTGATGATGACGCTCCTCACAACGAAAGTCTCATGTTTGTCACGTCTTACAGCTCAATCGTGGAATTTCATAATCGGAACAAGTCTGGCACTTGCGGGAGTTGCGATCGCTACGAATGCAGCAATTGCCATCGTCGCTGACGTATTTCCAGTCCCATTTACTCAATTTGCACCTGCTGGCCCCATGGGGGCGATCGGGGCTTTGATCAATTGGAGGTTTCTAGAAACGCCAGAAAACCGTGTACGCCTTCAAAGACTGGATCGATGGCTTGCAATGGATTTAGCTCCTATTCTCATTTATCCGATATTCACAGCCGCTTTCATGGCGTTTAAGCCTCAGCAGCAACTGTGGTTATCACTGCTTCTCCCGGTTTTGAAGCTAATCTTGCGGTATTTGCTGTGGCTCGTTATCAAAGATGAACTGGACTTGGTCGGTGCAGCAAAGTGCAGCGTTGGACATCTTTACCATATCCTGTTTACTGTCATGTGTCTACAAAATGCTAAGTCACTGGAGACATACGTTGCTGTCGTAACAGTGAATATTATTCAGATGTTGTTAAATTGTCGTGGCATATTCCAAGACGCGAACGAAGTGCGAAAAGCAGCCGAACAACTACGACAATTCGACCAAGATGGTGCAAGCGATACAGTTTCTGCCGTATTGGCGATTGCTCAACAAGACCACGTATCCCGATTGCTTCATCGGAAAACTCCATCGCGATTGTTTTCAACTTTTCCAGAGTACCAATTAGACGACTACTTGGTAAAATACCACGATCTCTTACTTTCAGAGGCTCACACAGTGACCAGAAATTCCCGACTGAAGAATATCAAGAACCGAAGTAGCAGACGAAGGAGCCTGCCCAGCACTAATCGATCGTCAAAATATTTGAACGAAATTCTCCCGTGGAGATCAGCTAGCGTCACTGTTGCGCAGCCCTTGGTATCTCCGTTCACGAAGAAAAGCGATGGTTGTCGCAGAAGGAGTCGTAAGACGCATGGGCCATTAACAGGAAAAACTGGTAAGCGTGAAGAATTTGTCCGACGCTTTACTTCAGCATTGCATCAAGCCGAGATAGTTCTGCTTCGATCCTACATCACCATCTTCGTGATGCCATTCTATGGTTAGTGTTTGATTAGTACTTCAGAAGTATCTACTCCCGAAAGTTATTAACGTTTGTGTTCACTGTAGGGATTTACCAGACACTTCTCTTCGTTCTACCCAATCGCAAATATTTTGCAACAATGGCCACTACGACAACGTTCGATGACGTCGCTAGTATGATGTATCGTATGCTGTTCATGTGCAGTCTGGAACTTGTCTTTATGGTTGTGTACATGGCTCTAATCTCTCGTCAATTGAACGTTTCGGCGATTCATAACCTCGCATTTGTACTGTGGTCGCAACGTGTACTCATTCAAGGCAAATTTGTGATGCTACCGATCATGATCCTAGGTTTCCCACTTGCACACTTTGGCAACGGAATAATATTCAAGCTGAAAGCTGAAACATAACTTATTGAATTTGAAGTTGCTTAGATATGCATCGATGTTGAGGTAGCCACGTTTTATTATAGTTATCTTTTTTGAGATATGCGTACAACTTCATGCTTAACGGACTTGATGAATAAGTATGGCTGCTGTGTCGCCAACATCTACAGATATTGAGTTTTCTCAGGGTCCTGTTCGTTTACTTTCTCGACTTACCAAGTCTTTATCTCGATGGTTTCGGCTAATTTTCGGTCGACTGCCAGGCGAGTATACAGTCGCAAAATTGGATGCGTTCGATTGTTTCCGACGAGAAACTACACCTGCACAAGTAGCAGCTATTCTGTTTCTGACACCAATGTCCAGCATCCTCATCAATTTTATTATCGAAAGTATCCCACTCAATGACCCAGCAACAGGATTTCGCGGCTGTCTTCCCTTTTTACTACGGAATTTTGTGACTGCAACAATTGTAACTATGGTACCTTTCAGAATCAAACCCGACTGTATATCAGAACTATCGATTCCATCGTGGAAACTTGCTCTCGGATTTGGCATTTTACTTGGCACAGTGTCAACTGGTACAATTGCTGCTCTTATTTACATTATTAAAGATTTTCCGGTTCCATCGTCGCAGTTCTCTCCAATGATTCCAATGGGTATTATCGGAAGATTAATTGAAACCAAGATTTTGCAAAAACCAGAAGTGAAGCCTCGTCTGGCAAAGATTGATCTGTGGCTTGGTATGGTCGTAGTTCCCATATTCATCTATCCTATCTCCACTGCCTTTTTCATGGCGTTAGAACCGCGTCACCAATTTTGGTTCTCACTAGTTCTCCCAGTAATCAAACATCTCGTCCGATATTTACTTTGGGTGGCGGCAAGGGATGATCTAGATCTAGTAGGTTCTGTTGTGTGCGCGATTGGGCATTTTTATCACATCCTCTTCACGGCAATGTGTCTCCAAAATGCCAAGAACCTGAAAACTTTGATCGCTGTCGTCATAGTGAACTTGATCCACATGATTTTTAACTGTCGAGAAATTGTTAAAGATGCATACAAAATCAAGTCACAACTTCAGGATTTATGTAGTACGGAGACACATGATATTGTTTCTACTGCATTGAATATTGCCCAAAAAGAACGAGTGTCAAGATCTCTTCACCATAAACATCCATCACGATTTTCTTCACAGTACCGGATTTATGTAGTACGGAGACACATGATATTGTTTCTACTGCATTGAGTATTGCCCAAAAAGAACGAGTGTCAAGGTCACTTCACCATAAACATCCATCACGATTTTCTTCGCAATATCCCAGATACCAAGGTGTTGATTTCGTTGCAAGACATCATACACTTTTTGCGCAACATTCGTTAGGACCTACTACTGAGCTAGCTGACCGTATACAGAAAAAGATTCATCGATGTTCAATGGAAAATTTAATTTACCCCGTGAACGCAATTGTTCCGGGTACAGCTCCAATCCAGCCTCCCGCGAAAGAATTTCCTTCAAAGACGTTGACAACACGCCTAAACTCCAAAACCCTCACAGGAAGTCGAAAACATAGCGATGTTCAGCTAGAAGAACGTTTTGTTCGAAGTGTGACCTCAGCTTTGCACCAGACGGAATTTATTCTGCTTCGATCGTACATCACCATATTCGGGCTGTCGTTTTATGGTAAAGAAAATTTGCAGTGTGTAAAGGTCAAATTTCTAACAACCTTGTTTGAATTGTAGGATTCTATTTGATGCTTGTATTCTGGTTATCAAACAATCGATACTTCGCTACAATGGCGAATGTGATCACGTTCAATGACGTGACAAACATGGTATTTCACTTGCTGATTCTTTGCACTACAGAACTAGTATTTTTCGTTGTGTACTTGGCAATAATTCATCGGTTCCTTAGAGTCTCCGGCATACATCTGCTCGCGTTTGTCTTATGGTCACAACGCATTCTTATTCAAGGCAAATTTGTTATGCTGTCAGTCATGATACTTGGATTCCCGCTTGAACACTACGGGAACGGATATATATTCCATTTGCACCCACACAATTAGATACTTATTCCACTGCTATGAAATACAGATCGATGCAGATGTTTGGGTCTTTGTCGAACAAGTCTAAAATGAAACTCGCAATTCGAATGCAATTATCACGGTTGGGCCATATCCATGGCGACAATATGAGTATTTGACAAGCATTTATGAAAACTGGCCAGGTCAAGCCATCTGCACCTTTCTGTTGTAGATCTGGGATTAGACTTAGCAACGAAACTCAGCCGTATGGAAACCAAAACAATAATTGGATGCAAGACTTCGTGAACACTGAGATACATAAAATGCAGCTCAGGTTTAACTAATTGACTCTAAACCCGTGAAAAATATTCGCAATGATGTCGCTACCCACGGAAAGTTTAGCCGTGCGCATCTCATAACGACTTAGACATCTAAACAACTGTAGAACGCATCATGGGAGTGCTATTGTCCACCATTTTGTATTAACGAAACGTTATGCATTTGTTGCTCCCTCAACTAAAAGTGATAGAGCGGAAAATGGGTAAAACTACCTGTAACTCAGGCGTCCGATTAAATTTTGTATTAACGAAACGTTATGCATTGGTTGCTCCCTCAACTAAAAGTGATAGAGCGGAAAATGGGAAAAACTACCTGTAACTCAGGCGTCCGATTACAGAATCACGACAAATTAGAGCGACAGATAGCTCACTCGATTCCATTCGTTAATCCAAGCAGCTTAGATTTGGGGTGCGCGCGCGGCCCAAAATTTTGAGTATTTCGACCAGAACAGGTACTGCGGATCGTGATTTAACTGACGTGGCGTCATTGTTTGAAGTTTTTCGGTAATCTTGAATTTCTCTGCCACGCCGTCAGGCGTCCATTTGAGAGCAGCAATCTTCATAAATGCGTCCGTGTTCTCTTCTCTGAGGTACTTAGCTGCTCCAGGAACTCTGGACAAGTCTTCGGCCAAATCATCAAGAGATTTTAATGAAACGTTCTTGAGGATGTCAAGCATGCCTCGCTCTTCATCATCGGACTCATCTTCCGTGTCGTCTTTCGCCAATCCGTTGTCGTTTTCCTCGGTTGTCTTGACAATTCTTAGGAATCGTTGGGCATGACCGTTACCAGGGACTGACACTAGATTCACTTGATTCGCATCGTTGGAAGCAGTGACGTCGTCGAAGTTTACAGCAACCATGACGGCTGCAGCAAACAGGAAACGACTTATGCGCATAATTGACCGGAGCGGAGGAGAGATGATTGAGTGTTTGGAAGAAAATTGGGAACTGTTATTTCGATGGGCGGTGCACATTAGAATATCTTCGATGCCTGAAACCTTAAAAGGATCGAAAAGGGTATTCGGGCCTTGAAACATATATCGTATAGATATTTATACTTGAGTTCATTATGTTATTTGATCCAAACCTTATGACGATCAGATCTTTGAAGATGGTATTTTACTGGGGATTCGATAACGCGTAATAATCATTGTGCTGTACATTCAGAATATCTAGAGTTCACTTAGCTTATACTAAGGATTAGACGCGTTTCGTGTAAAACCTATTCAACATTCGTTCAGGAAGCTACAATACTGTGCGATCATAAACAACTCACAATCAGATTATTCCACGCGAAAGCTGTAGAAAACGATACAATGATGGAATCTCCATGTTGTTTTAATAAGGGACCCCTTTTAACTATCTAAATGTTCGGAGCTTGAAAGACCAATTCAACGAAGAAGAAATACTAATAATTAAATAGTAATAAACCGTAATATGCGACCCGCGATTGATAGAAATTCGATGTTTTGTTGAATATACAAAGCTACACTAAACAACCATAATCAACGGTGCACGATTGCGATACATGTACGGTATCGAATGGTTTGAAAGAGCTATTCAATGAAGAAACATTCCCACTATCAAATCACAATCAGCGACCCACGATTGAGAAATTGAAACATGGATTCGTGCATTGTCGACCACCAGTGCTCCTAGAGAGTCTATTCGATGGCAGCCATCACCAACATTCGAATCCCTTCGCATTTCGCAACACTCACAAGAGTCCCAATCCCATGTTCATGACATCGTGGGCATTGTCGTCGTTGTTTTGTTTTGGCTCAGGCTACGGTCGACTGACGCTGTACCGAAATGTGACTCCCTTCTATAAGAGCAAGATATATGTCATCGACTCTGAAGGGATCCTACTTATGTGAAAACGACAAAGCTGTGTCAAAACGCCAGGATTGCTCCACATACTAAATTGTCACTCACTGATTCTTTACAACAATACTAAGTCCAAGTGGACTGCTACTGCAGGGTTGAATCTACAAGTCACGAACTCCATAGACAATGCTGCAGCAGGGTGCATTACGGGTATAGTTGCCGTCTAATCGTGATGTCATCATGTCCATAATGGTCCACCGGTATAGTAGCAGCAATATAAAACTATTCAGTGGCAAATGGTTTTATTCAACTAGAGTCTGAAGCCTATGATGAGGGAGTTTGGATCAGCACCAAGATAGTACCGTGTCTCGGTGATCGAATCGATCAAAACACCTTCACGCTTGTTAAGTAGCAACTGGGTTACTACATGAATTCAATGACCTTCAAGAGGAAAATTCTGTCTCCACGTTGATGGCTTGATATTACTAGCTCCTACGAGCGCGTTAATGTCAGTCCCTGTACGTGAATAAGCATCCAGGAGTCTCAATCGCCTGACTGAGAGCACACTGTAGGCTATCTTTCTACAGGTTGGTCGACAAATTTTCATCCTCAAAGTGTTGTGTCACCTAGTCAAGCGCAGTACAACCACGATACTAATATTGTGTTATACATGGGGAAGCTCTATATTTGTGTTTTACGTATTGGTAAGGGCACCAAACCCGAGTCGCTTTGCCTTCACACACGCACCTATTGCACATTAAAGAAGGTTTTCGTACCACATTAATTAATTACCTCGGCAAAGTGTAATTTACGTATGATGCTCGCCACAGGCAACATTCACCTTTTTCTATCACACTTTATCACGTTATACATGTACGAGCCGAGCGCAGCCGCTTCGTGGCGGTTGTTATTGTAAATAATTCACGTATCTGTACAGGCTCCTCATGCTGTGCTCCGGAAGTAGACGACCCCGTTCCACTCGCAGAGGCTCGCTCCACTACTAACATGATTTGTTGATCAAGTTAATTGCCTTTGGCAGATTGGGCGGGACCTTCGGACCCGATATTGTACTAGCACGATGAAATATACCACCGAACTTTGTACATGTAGGATTGTATTTCTTTAGCCAATTGTCCAATCGACGCGAATGCTTTTCGAAGCTGTTGGAGGCCACGAAAATAGTCGTGTAACCATACATGTTTCAAAAATGCGTTGGCCATGATATTTCCATGATATTTCCATGATTGATTGTAATTTATTTTTTTTCTTACCACCTCTGTTTCTCGTAAATCTGATTCGTATTTTGCCCAATAATGGTTTTCACGACGGTTGCCATTTGGAGTTTGGTGGGTCTGGATAATAATACAGGGAAATACGAGATCTCGCGCAGCCAGCGGCGGAGGAAGAGCTCCTGCGCGTCCGTGTCCTCGCCGGGGCCCTGGCCTATCTGTGGAAACAAGCAGTGGTAACGATGAGGGCAGCTCAGGCAACATCGAGGCCAAAGAAGTTAGAGACGAATAAAATGTTAAGGAGACCCTTAATGGTAACGACGACAGAAACTCGGGCGAAATGAAGTCCAATGAGGTTAGTGGTGAAGAAGACGAGCAGAGCGACTTCGATAGCGAAGCGGATGATGGTGAAGATGGCGAGATGGAAGAGAGCGATAGAGTGAGCACGGCTGGAGATGAAGCGAGCGTGGCCGAAGAGTGGCTGGTCGTTGGTAACGTTCCACCTGCTGCGAAACTTTTGGATGTTATGCCTCCGGCAACCTATCACACGAACTGGGAGTCATGGACATCTTATTTCGCTACATATTGCGCCAGTACCATGCCAGTTCTACCGGTCAGAGCGACAATGTCTCGTGCAGAGCGAAACCGGCGACTGGCAAAGACGAAGAAGGGTGCGGACGACTCAATGTTGGTGCCCGAAGTTCTGGATCCGTACAGCCGTGTGTACATCTGTACGCACGGTTGGAAGAGCTGCAAATCTCCGGGCAGTGGTAGCCGCCCAAGACGGAACATCCGCCTCACCAACTGTCATTTATGCTTCACGGTCCAGTGGAACCTGTTCAGGATGAAGCTGCAAGCGAAGAACGGCATTTTCAAGCACAACCACAAAGTCTCGCCGTCTGCATTTGCAACTTATCCCAGTTCACGAGATGTGGTTGACCCTCTGGTCGATGCGCGAGTCGAATGAATGCTAGCGGTGGGTACGACGCGCGCAAAGATCTATGACTACTGTTGGAGCATGACCAGAACGTTTTCCAAGCCGACGTCGACAACATGGGTCGAGGCCACCACTCTTCCGTGCAAAAACATGGCGAGAACTCGCTGCGTTTGCTGCTGCTGATACTAAAAGCGTTACAGCAGCGGGTGAAACGGGCGTTATATCCGTGGCGACCACTCACATGTGACGCATCTACGGACGTTTCAGCGAACTGGTACTTGCTGACAGTAGCCACAAGATGAACCGGGAAGTTGTGTCCATGATTTCGCCTTGATTAATCGTGTTTTAACCTAGGTCTGATTCCTGTGCCACAACTATAACTACCAGTTGCTTACCTTTATGACGATGAACGAGTTTGGCGAAGGTGCCGTTGTCCAGCACTCGCTTCTGGAGGCCAACAGCGACTGACACATGGAGAAAGCTGTTGCGCATTTCAAGCGCTTGCATCCGACTCGGATTGAGCTGCTCCGTGTCATTGTGGTGAACAAGGACTTGAACGAGATCAAGATCCTCGAGTCCAAATTCGCCAAGGCTCGAGTGCTGGTGTGGCACTTCCACGTCATCAAGTACCTCCAGGAGAAGAGAGCCAAGCTCGGGTACGGTAAGATTTCGGCCGACGATGCTAGTCAGGTCGACGCAGTGAAGTAAATTACAGACTTTCTCATGAATCTTTCAAAGGTGTTTGTGGTCGCGTTGGCTTGCATGACTTCTTCCAGTATTTCGAGAAGAACTGGGACCGTTCTCAAGATCGCTGGGTGCTGTACCGGTGAGCTATCCTATCCCACTTCAACAACAACACCAATAATCGCTTGGAGAGCTTTTTCGGGAAGCTCAAGGACTCAGCGGACGGCAAGATGAGCATGACTGGCTGCGTTAAGGCTCTCCTCGCTTTTGATATGCACAATGAGAATGAATACCGCTATCGACTGGACCGAATCGGCCGCCAAGTTAATTCTAACTACGACGAGGAGATGGCAAATGTCCTGCGCTTTACGTCGCACTTCGTGGCTGAGGAGATCGCGGAGCAATACATCAAGGCCCTTGCGAACAATGGGCAGTACCAGTTTACAGGGCGTTGGTCAAGTTGTGGTAAAGGGGACCGGTAAGACGTACAAACCCCGCCTAGATAACAGGAGTGCGACCGCGAGTTCGCCGTGATGATGAAGCCCCCCTGTCGACACGCGATAGCATATAGACGACACAAGGGGATTCCAGGTCCTGTTATCCCCTGGATGCACATCAATGTAAGGTTAGTTGTGTCATGTCCATGATTTATCGATAACTATGGGTGATCCTATCCATGTTCCTGCCCCATGAATTTAAAGGTGGACAAACACAAATCGAGACCTCGTTCGGGTGAAGGAGTTCACGTATGAGCTATACGAGAAGGGCAGCACGAATCGCAAATGATCATGTAATCGGACTTCAGCCCAGCGGTTTCGCGAAGCCGCCTCCATGATGCACCGGATCAGCACAGAAATGACCGATGTAGACGACGCAGCGTTTGAACAGCATGATGGAGGCATTAGAGATGCATTGGCGTAATACTTGCCAGCGCAAGGAGCTTACCAAGGCACCAGCATCATCAGCACCAACCGCTGTTACTAAGGAAGAGTTGAAACGTGAGTTTGGCATCAGTTCAAGTGGAAGTGACGATGGAGATCAGCTAGAAGAGAAGACCCCAATCGAAGCAGCAGGGTGCTCTAGTTCTGCAGCTGATGCTCCAAGAATCCGTCTGAATCCGAAGACTCGATGGGTTGGAGCCCACGGAAGAAGAAGATCGCACCGACAGCCAGAGAAATGTCCAACAGGAAATGGTTCGTCCAGGCAGAGAGTGGGAGGGAGAAAGCTGGTGAGGTAACCCTTGGAACCCTAATGGTGGCACTGGATCGCGACAAAACCTCTCTATTCGAAACGCAGCGGCGGCTCTCTGGATTTTTTTGTAAAGTTCGGTGCGACTGAGAACAAGAATCTGAAGTTTAAGCAGATGAAGAACTCCGTCACGACGAATGGCCCATTCTACATTCTTCCTCCTACGTTGCTGGCGGCGTGCCAGAAATACATTCCGCTCTCCAACACGGCAGTGAGCGCTATCGAGGTGAAGGCCTCTCAAGACACTTCAGCGGGACGGGCAACTGGAAATAATTCAACTATGAAGGAGGTGGTGCTAATCAAGGTTGTGGGAAATTATACACGCGAGCAAATTGAACTGTCCACGAGTGTCCAAAACCTCAGGGAAGTGGTCCAACTCGGTCTAGATATGCATGAATGACTGACAGTTGAAGGAATCCTGGCACTTCCAGCCAATTACCATGACATGGCAAACAAGGTCGCAGTTGAAGTACTGGGAACATACCCCTACGTACAGATCCAAGGTCTTCCGAATATGCACGACTTCGACTACGCTATGTTGTATATCCCACCTGGCGCACGGACGCCTCGATCCGAGCCCTGTGTTAGCGGTTGGCAGATGATTTCTCGACCTGTCGCTTTGTAGGCTTCCAGACAGCGGTGACGTTCATGAAGCCGACGCGAAACTCGGATGGGGGGTTGTGGACCAAGAAATTCACGACCGGGTGATGCAACAAGTGGCTGAGAGTGGAGTGTAGACAGTGTTGCTCCCGCTGAACTTATACAATGCGCACTGGTAATGCGTGACGGTACGAGTGAGCACACGGCGCATTTACTTCTATGATCCTCTAAATCAAGTTCCCTACCTGAACGCGTCAAATGCGATCGCCACTCAGCTGACGATTTCTGGACTGCAGGATTATGAACTCGTCCAGATGAATAACCCCGTCCGGTCCGACGCGTATAGCTGCGGAGTGTACGTGTGCTGGACGTTCGTGCGACTCGTCGTTCCAGGGACATCTCCCGACATGAGCACAAACGCCTTACCACGGCGTCGTTTCGAGTTGTTCTATTACTTGCTGACAGGTACGCTACTTCCGCTCAAAACTATGATTCAGCAGCATAAAGCGGGCCAGCACAAGCAACAAACAAAACGAATATTTATGAGGGTGGGTTTCTGAAGTGATTCGTTTAAGTTCCTAATACGTGTAGTTTTTGTTTCGGGAGCTATTCGAACTATCCTTTCTGTTATATGCTGGTGTTGTATTCCCATTTTCTCTCCTCAGCACTTGTACCCGTCTGCACATGCATGGAGACGCATGAATTCATGCACCAAAGCGAACACCAACTCTACGTGCTTCCTCTAACAAAATCCTTAACCCATGTTTAATCCATGAATAAATCATGGATTGGATCACGGACTCAATACAACCTCACGTTTATATCTCCTCAGATACACCATATGAAAATCCTCATAAGTACGCAAAAAACTCGTCCTCCTCAACCCATGATTTATCATGGACGGCATCATGATATATTCTCCTGCTAAAAAGGTGACCTGCATCATTTGCCATTTTTTTGCAAAAAAAGGTTCAGCGCTTCCTATTTAAGTAGGTTTAGGCTCCTAGCCGTTTACGAGCGATACATAAATGAAAATTGTATCTCTGTCAAAATGTATATAATGACGGTTTTTGTGATGGGAATCATATCACGATCTGATCACACTATGTGATTGATCAGACATGAATAAGTACATTTTAAAATTAGATCAATGCACGTTACACCCTACAATGCAAGCTTGCATAAGTACTGTAGTGTACTAACCAACACTGGTTTTTGATTCATACAGACTGTAAATCACGATTAGGAAGACAATATCAAGAGTAGTGAGTACGCACCCGTTTATAAGTGGTAATTAAGTATGTGGGTATTCGCCACGCTGCCGTTCTACAACCCATGATCAAATACAAGTCCTGCCAATTGTCGAAATGCAGGATCTCCACGTGGTCAGCGTGGAACGTGTCGAACGCACGGTCAATGTAAACGATCCCGTTGAACATCAGCGGCTGGTGGTTGTCCACTGAAAACAATCTCAGCATGTGGTTTGTCATCACGAACTTAGGCGGATAATACTTGATCATCACTTGCAGCATGTGCGACAACAATTGATTGTTGGCACCAAACCAATCGTGCGTGCACCATGGCTATACGACCATGGATACGGGCGGACACACTGACTGACTTGTACTTGCCGAGTTTCTGAGCCCACCCCTACGTACTCCGGCATTTCCCGTGGACAATGCACAGGTCGTCTCCATATACCATGTAGATGATGTGGTGTTTCTTGATCAAGTAATATAAGTACATGTATTAGTACCTTTCGTTCATGACGTCAGCATTGAATTCCACTTCGTCCACAAACTTACAGACTGCCACAAGAGCTATGTGCTCTGCATTGCTGAGCGCAGATGGTGCGCCCTTGAATATCGTGCAGCCGTAATGCTTCATGTCAACATATTTCGACTGGAACTACAGCAACCCCATGGCTGTATCAGCGCTACACGCATCTAGATGTAGGTCTTCTGTGTTTCTCTTTTGGCCACAGGAAAAAAAGTTTTCTGTCTTGTGAAAGGTCGCTGTAGAGTGTGATACCATCCGTATCACAAATGTCACGATTAAAGCTAGTCTGGGATAGGTATCTTCTTGATGTAGCAGTAGTGAGAATAAAACTAAAAGAGCTGTGTTTATTTGTCTTGTTTGCTAGCTGGTAAAATCGTAACTGAGAAGCTTGCGTTAGCTTCAAACTCTTCCAACCTATATAATGACACTCCTTCCAAACCGATTTCCATCCTCACTTCGGCATAACTTCAATCTTCCATATCTTCCTAAGTGTACCCAACTCACTTTGGGTACACTCATTCAGTAGGACCGTGACATCCTCCCCGACTCCAGTTCGGTGACCTCGCCGAACACCAATACAGGACAATCAAACTGCCGTCACTCCACGTTCACCAGAGCGAGGACAGGTCGCCATTGACACCTTTCCACCGGTGCCGCTCATTCCCTAGTCCACAGTCATCTTGTCCCTTGTGTGTACCAATAGAGATTGCGACCCACCGTGGCCACCCGTAGCCACACCAGTATTCTCGCCTCCATACTCGCTGTCACTCACGTGGCTCCCACCGCTCATCCAACGCAGATTACCACTCACTCCACTTGTGACGGTAGTGTCCGGAGTCGTCCGCAAAATGTAGCCATCATACCTGCACCAGTCTGTAGCGAGATCGAACCGCCACTAGGTACGCCACTGCCACCGCTCAGACATATCAAACCAACGACTGTATCACTAGAGAGCGCGTCGTCGGACCGCACCAAAATCGACTTCCTAGCGCCATTTTCGCCTGTGCTCACAACACAAAACCGCCCATCCAGTCACTAGTGCTTACCGTAACGTCGCCCTTGTACTGACACGCTGCCGCTGCCACTTGTAACGCCGCTACTTGCGCCACTAACAATGTCCACTCCGCCGTCTACGCCACTTGAGTCGTCCAGAGCTAAATCCGAAGTGACTACCCTTCCATACACCTAAAGAGGGCGGTAACCGTCCTTTTTTTCTCGCGCTCAAAATTTGGAGCACATCACAGATACCATGTCCCAGATACAGTCAATACAAGAACCAGTAGTAAGTGGTTCAGGCAGCCCGTATACGGACCAAATATCAAGGCGTCCAATCCCTCTGCTCGCGCTTCCAGGGTAGGCCTGAGCTCCACAGAGCCAAATTGTCAACTGACAGCGGGAAGCCGTTGTCGGCCCCCACTCACTTTCGAATTGGTCAACCCCAAAATGGCCAGACGTCTCTCGCCGGAAGAGGCAGGACGCATTATTGGTTCCCTCGAGGCGGCCCTGGCACGCGAAGTGCAAGTGTGCACCGTCAACGCTCGTGACGTCCAGAGAGACTTCTGGCGCACAATGCGCTCCAGGCTAGCGGTCAACCCCCAGTCGCAGGGGTTGGAGCACTTGGACCAGCTTGTGCAGGCTGTCATCGACGGCCGATCCGACGTCGGCCTGTCTGGCATGGTCCTTGTGCTCCCCGCTCCAGCCACCACCACCTCTGTTCCTCCACGGGTCGTCCCTGTTCTCGCGGAGCCGCTATCGTCCGACGGGCCTGCGACTTCGGTGTTCGTTCCGACGGAGCCCTCTGAGGCTTCGGCGCAAGCACCCTCAAAGCGTGACGCACCGGAGCTTCAGGGGGCTGCGTCTAAAAAACCAAAAGCGGGCTTGTGGGTCTACAAGTTCCCATTATGGTGCGATGTGAAGGAAAGCGCGCCAGAAGAGATACGCAAGGCAATCGCCTGCATCTTGGACGAAGCGGAGAAACTCCGTAAAACTCCATGGCATGTAGCATATCCTTGGAAAGGCCAAGTGCTCTGGTACGACCCGTTGGTCTACCCAGCGGTGTACCGCAGCCATTATGCATTCTGGATGCAGCATTGCCGCACCTTCTGGCACATTGCGCTGGGCGCGCCCTTGCAGAGCGGGTCGGGCTTTGGGAGCAACGGGTGGCGCCGTAAGGAAAAGTCTAATGCTCTCAACGCTCGTTGGCAGTTGCTAAGTCTTTGCATCGAGACTTGGGGCTACTACTCCTTTTTTGCTCCTTTATGAAGGAGCTTCTGGATGAGAATCCGCAACTATTCTGGTACGGGGGCAAGCCGAGTCGTCTTCTTAAAGGCCAAGAGTCGACGGGAGGCGACACGGCTACGGATTTGGTTTGGCTATACCGTAACGACAAAAGTCGTTACCAAGACGTTCTACAGTTTGCTTTAGAACGTCTAGGTATTGACCAGTACGCGTACAAGAATATGAGAGACCTCCTCGAATCCACCGATGCCCTATGTCTCGCCACCCCCCGTGATAAACGTCTTTCGGACCACGCGTTGGCTCGCGTGCAGCACGACTTGTGGCATGGTATAGCTCCCAAGAATTCCTGGGTCGGCCCAGCCGACAAGGGAGTCTGGAAACAGCTAATGGACAACCTTGAGGTCCGTGACATCCGGAAAGCGCTCGCCGGACCGCTCAAGAGCGGTAAGTACGTTCCTCCTTCAAGTGTGAAGATGTCCAAGAAAGACGAAAGAGTCGACAGCGATGATGAGGGTGGGCCCTCCGCGTTAGCACCACGCAACTCAGACATCGAGTTGTAAATACCAGCTCCGGAAGGTATTATTTTCGCACGTTAAATCTCCAGAATAAAGACCTTTCTCCTCGATCATAGCGTTCCAATTCTTAAGTTCTCGTTCTGCACACCTCCAATTCTCTTATTGTTTCTGTCTATAAATTGCGGGGTGAGGGAGGTTCCACTTTCTTGTTCTTGTTAGTTTCATCTGCATAAACTCTTCCAATACACTCTGCTAGTACTGTGAGACCACAGGTCAGATAGGGATCTCGATTTCCTTTTCCGAGAGATGTGTGACGAGTTCGTTCCGTTTCCGCTTGTTTATAGTCGAGACGATGCCCTTCTTCCATTTTGCTATCGTCGTTATCCGAAGTTCTGTGGTCAGGGACGTCCGAGACGTTAAGCCGCGACTTCCGCATTCGCAAACCTTTCTGGGCGTCATTGTTCTTCTTGAAACCTCTATGTCGTTCCAGACTGGCATCCTCATTACGCTCCCGAACATTAGAACGTCGCCGTATCACCGTCAATCCTTCGGTTACAACTTGTCGAGGCGGAGGGGCAGAGAGGTGATTCCGAAATTCAAACCTGCCCATTAATCGGCTATACAGCCATGACCATTGCCGTTATTTGCAGGCACTCGTCAGAGAATAAACACCAAGCGTTCCCGCTAAGTAGCAATACTGCCACACCTAGCCACCCTCGAAAAACTCCCTCTAGAACGTCGTAACACACTCTGGGTAAGAATAGTGTGGCTGA
>NBNE01000552.1:0-20520 GCA_002215365.1 Phytophthora megakarya
AATCTCGGGTCATCCGGAGTCAACATCACTCACCGGCGTTGTCGCACACTGGATCTTGAAGAGATGACTTGATATCTTGGCTTGGAGTGGGATCTCTGTCGCCTGGTCCGTCTCTATCTCACGATCTGGCAGCCGAGGTTGTCCTTCTCGTGAGATCTTGATCGCACTTCACCACACTTGACTAGTTTGATAAAACCTGTAGCATGTATTTGATTTGCGGTTTAGTCGGCAACAGCCCGGGTTCGCGCAGCCCCACCAATCATTACATGTAAAATGAAACTCAGCTCAGCTAAACACGCCCATGCTCGCAAAGGACAGTATGTCAGATATTGGCTACAATGCAAGTGACAAGAATGGAAGCACACACAATAATACTGTAGATTTTCCGTTGAGTGAGCAAACATGGCAACGTTTGCAATAACTATTAATAATAGAGGTCAAGGTCAAGGCTCTTTCGTAATCAGAGACGATTTAATATAGAATAGAAGAGTAGAATTAAAATTGAAAATTGAGAATACCGTAAATTACATCGTAACTACCTGCATTTTGTTTTTTAATGTACCGGTTGTTGTTTGTGTATTAGAGCAGAAACATTTCCGTGAGCAACAGTCCTAGTACAACTGGGACTAACCATGACGTCTGCGCCCGCGTAGCGGGCGCCCAGAGCACTAGTTCGGTATGGTACTCTATTTGCAGTGTGCCTTAACATTGCATGTTACTGAGGGGTTTGTATCGAGAGGAATCCATTACAAGTACTTCGAAGTACCGGTACTCTCGAAAAGATGCAAAAGTAAGAACAAGTGTATATATATTGGTCCAGACAAAGTTTGTACAACTTTGGTACCATTTTTTAGTTTGGTATAATTTGTGGCCATGTATCGGCTGCAACGCCTCGGTTGTCGGGTGCGTCGATGGAGCTCTAGCGTCAAACCCACGTCTAATACTGCGTCTAGACAGTCGGTTGGCTCTTCGACGCGAGCAGCAACGCCTGGTACTGTGCGTGTGACCAAGGGCTACGGCGCTGACAAGCACGAGGCGGAACTGGACTCGACTCTCGCTCGTATCATCGGCTCGGACTGGGGCGACCGCTCTCACCAGCCTGTGTCGATGCCCATGCGCATCTACTGGGTTATCTTCAGCGTGGTGCTGCTCAACGGATTGTACACGTACGTTGCTGGCAAGGACGAATCGTTTCTGGTGGAGAAACTCAAGAAGAAGGCGGACAAGAAGTTGGGCATTGAAGAGGATGAGAACGAGTTTGAAGAGATGGCAGACAAACACGAGACAGTGGACACGTCGGTCGAAAAGCAGACAAGCACTCCCACGTCCATGTTGAGCTCGGGTGTGATCCCGTCTGGGGTGCCGTTTCTGGGAATGTCTCCGCAGGCGAATGCGCATCGTCCCATGTCGAAGATAGAGTTGGAGCAGCAACTTGCACAGTTGAGAACGCGACAGGAACGACTGCAGAATCAAATTCGTAGTGGGGACGGAGTTGCGAAGGAAGAGCTGGAACATCAGGTGCGCATGATCGATATCCAGAAGGAGCAGTTCAAACGCATGATCAAAAGCTTGTAGTGAGGTAGATGCCCATGGTTTTGAGCTTGAGCAACAACGAGGCGATCTCGTTACTTAAAGGTGGTGAGGGATTTACCTGTGGTTAGCGATCGTGACGGCGAGGGAAACTGCCCCACCAGCTGTGACGGAGATCACCTCTTGATCGATGCTCGTGAAGAAGGCGACCTTTTCCATTGACGCACGATTGGTCTTGTCACCATGACCTGCACGAAACAAGTTAACTGTGTTCGCTAGTGATAAGGTATCAGCTTTTAACGTACCAAGGTTGCCGTGTTCTCCCCAACCACAGGTGTACAGATCTCCACTACTTGTCACTACCATCGAGTGCTCGCTTCCACACGCAATCTGTCGAATAGCATGACGAAATGTCACGACTTGAGGCGCGCTGGCGTTTTTAAACTCCTTAAGACCCAATTGGCCGTGACTACCTTTGCCCCAAGTCACGAGCTCTCCAGCATTTGTGAGACACAGAACAAAGTGCCAACCACAGCCGACTTGAATAGTGCGGAGGCCTTCACTACTGTTACGTGGATCTGGCACGCGAACTGGCAATGCATTCACCTGCTTCCTCCTCTCGCGGGGATTTTCTGAAGCTGCAGAGGCAAATATCTGTTGAACACCCAACTGTCCATGCCGATTGTTTCCGCAAGTAAACACCCCCCCACAGTGCGAGCGGAAAACCGAGTGTTCCCATCCACAAAAGACGTTTGTGACAGCAATACCCTTCAAAGCCTCGACAAGCTTTGGGATGTCTGCTTTCAGAGCATCATTTCCGAGTCCCAGCTGACCATGTCGTCCGCTACCCCAGGCGAATACATCACCTTCTACAGTGGCAAGAAGAGAATGTTTCCACCCACAAGCAATGCTTGCAACATTCACACGCGGGGGCAAGCGCATGATTTGCGCAGTCTCTTCAGCTTCATTCTGGCTGCGTCCAAGCTGATGATGGTCATTTGACCCCCATGAAAAAACAAGATCGCCCTGGGTATCTTTGCATTCTGACGAAATGACTGCTATTGTGCTCCACCACCCACAAGCCACAAGCTTCGTTTTCTGCGCAGCATTCAAAAGAATGATGTAGTTCACCTGCACAGCTATGAAAATTTTCTACGTACGCTTTCACGAGGCATGCACGCCACTGGTATAGTAGGAACCTTTACAACGCTTTGTACTTGATCCGAACTAGCGCGTCCAAGTTGCCCTCGATCATCTGACCCCCAGAGAAACAGTCGACCATCGCTGCTAATTCCTGTCCGATCAAGACAACGGATATCCATCAGAAGCTTCCTTCTGCTTGAGCACACCAACAAACCTGCAGTATGGCAACCACCAGAAGTGATAGACTCTACTTTCACCTGCAGCAGCACCAACAGCAGTTACGCTCTCAATTCTACATTATTCAGCGCTGTAGTAGTGCAACCTTCTCATTATTCCAGCGTTGGGGAAGAGCGTAGTCGTCCTCCGTCTCCAACCCGAGCTGTCCAGTCCCACCTGTGTATTCCGCACTCAGTCACTACTGACAAGGTACTTGCTGCTAGGACTCACTCACCGGATCCCCAGACATACAAGCGCTTCTCCATCACCGCTCGTTCAGATCGAGTACTTAGACTACTGACCAATCAGACGCACTTTTCACTTCGCTAGTATTCGTTCATATTCTCATAGTGCTTTGCATATTTTCCTCTCGTCTACCAGGAGTGGGTTATTTGCGCTGGTGGAGACGACGGGCTTCGTTGACCATGAGCCTCGTCTACCAGGAGTGGGTTATTTGCGCTGGTGGAGACGACGGGCTTCGTTGACCATGAGCCCGTAGAAGTGTTTGTAGTCCATACACGCAAGTAAATGGTCTACGAACCAGGCGTACGTGTGCTCTTCGAAAAGCGCTGTGTACTGCCCGTCGTGGATGTCCCGGCATTCCTTGAAAAACTCCTCAATCGTCGAGCCCTCGGATGCTACGAATTCTGCAATAACGCACGTGAATATGACACCAGATCAGTCTAATCCAATGCCTACGTAGGCAACCAGCTCTCACCCGACAGCTCCTCCTCAAACAGCTTGAGATATTGGTCATGCAGCTCCTTGTATCTGTCAATCGAGCATCACCACCAACATCAGTTTCAGACTACTACTCGCTCGGTCAACTGTAGCGACAACGCACTCGTGTTTGTGCTCCACATCTCCGTCTTTCGCCTCAGTCGCATCGATGAACGCGTCCGCGTGGTCTCTGAAGACGCACGCCACATTAACAACTGGATCGCTTCAACCTGCAACAGCTGGCGACACGTACCTAGCAAAGTTGTCGAACTCGCGCTCGAACTTGGGCGACGAGCAGAACTCCGCAGCACGCGTGATGATCGTCATGATAGCAGTCTAGAGAGTCGATGCAACCCGCTGCGACCTTTCACAGAATGGCTACAGTTCTTGACAGAACTCCGCAGCACGCGTGATGATCGTCATGATAGCAGTCGATGCAACCCGCTGCGACCTTTCACAGAATGGCTACAGTTCTTGTGACTTACAAGATCCTCATACCTACATAAGAGCCGGACTGGGTTCATGCTTTTCAGCCAATCCGCTGATGGAACTCGGAGTGAATGTCATCCGAATGGGATGACTGGTCGCGGAGGCCCGTGTGGTCCACAAGAGAAGAGCCATTTTCCTCCAAAGACGAACAAAGTGCTTTGGCGCGCTGTGATTGGTCCGATAAACAAGCAAAGTCTAATATTCTGAAAATTATCCAATCATCGATCGACAAAGATCATTTAATAGCGTCTTCCTTCTTGGCAATTCGGCGTTGGCCGCAAAGTGAAGCGAAATTTGCGCCGCGCTCCACCAATGATGCCAGTCTCTTTCTCTCTCTTTCAATAAAAAAAGAAAAAAAAAGGTTTCCCCCTCCGCAACGACAGGTATGTACGGGTCGGTCCAAGGCGGCGCACACAGATCGGCGCGCAGTGCAACTTGGCTGGCCGAGTAGCGCTGCATCTTTACTGTCCGTGCGTGTGCTGGCCGCGCTCGCCACCTCGCTGTAGCTTGCGCAGTGGCTGACTTTGTGTGCTCGTTCTGCAGCAATGGCCAACTCCGCGACTTCCCCGACCAACAGCCCGGCCCCTGCCGCCAGCGCCGCTCCCGCCGCAGCCACGTCGACGGCTTCGACCTCGTCGGCCACGGGCGCCGCACAGCCGTTCCACACGGCGTCGCTGTACGTGGGGGACATCCACCCGGACGTGACGGAGGCGCTGCTGTTCGAGATCTTCAACGCGGTGGGCCCCGTGGCCAGCATCCGCGTGTGTCGCGACGCCGTGACGCGCCGCTCGCTGGGCTACGCGTACGTGAACTTCCACAACGTGGCCGACGCCGAGCGCGCGCTGGACACGATGAACTTCACGAGCATCAAGGGCGTCCCGTGCCGCATCATGTGGTCGCAGCGCGACCCGTCGCTGCGCAAGTCGGGCGTAGGCAACATCTTCGTCAAGAACCTGGACACGTCCATCGACAACAAGGCGCTGTACGACACGTTCTCGCTCTTTGGGAACATTCTCAGCTGCAAGGTGGCCATCGACCACAACTCGGGCAACAGCAAGGGATACGGCTACGTGCACTACGAGACGGCAGAAGCCGCCACGGAGGCCATTGCCAAGATCAACGGCATGCTCATTGCTGGCACGGAGGTCTTTGTGGGCCACTTCCAGAAGCGCCAGGACCGCCCGGACGCTGACGACTGGACCAACTGCTACGTGAAGAATATTCCGACCAAGTGGACGGACGCGGATTTGCTCAAGGAGTTCGAGCCTTTCGGAAAGGTGCTCAGCGCTGTTGTCATGAAGGACAACGCAAACCCCGACCAGAACCGTGGCTTCGGTTTCGTCAACTACGAGGACTCGGAAGCTGCCCACAAGTCTGTGGACGCTCTGAATGGCAAGGCTTACCCCGTGGGCGAGGGTGTGGAGACCGAGTTGTACGTCGGAAAAGCGCAGAAGCGCTCGGAGCGTGAGCGTGAGCTGCGCAACAAATTTGAGCAGCTTAAGATGGAGCGCATCAACAAGTACCAGGGCGTCAACCTGTACGTGAAGAACCTGGACGACCAGCTGACTGACGACGAGTTGCGTGAGGCTTTTGCTGAGTGTGGCACTATTACGTCGTCGCGTGTGATGCGTGACCAGAATGGAAACTCGCGTGGCTTTGGCTTCGTGTGCTTCTCTACCCCTGAGGAGGCCAACAAGGCTGTCGCTGAGATGAACGGCAAGTTGATCTCTGGCAAGCCCGTGTACGTGGCTCTTGCTCAGCGCAAGGAGGTGCGTCGCGCCCAGCTGGAGGCCCAGCACGCTCAGCAGCGCGCTGGCATGGTTGTTGGCCGTGGCATGCCCATGGGCCAGCCGCCTATGTACGGTGCTGCTCCGATGTTTTACGGGCAGCCCGGTCAGATCCCGCCCCAGGCCCGCCAGGGCTTCATGTACCCGCAGCAGATGATGCCACGTGGTGTTCAGCGTGGTCCGATCCCGTATGGTGCTCGTGTGCCTGGCGCTCCTGCTCCTGGTGGCTACCCCATGCCTGGCTACGGCATGCCCATGCAGCAGCAGCGTGGCCAGCCTCGTCGTGGCCGTCAGGGCCCTGGCCCTCAAGGACCCCAGGGTGCTCCTGCCAACCGCCGAAACTTCAAGTACACGGCTAACGCTCGTAACCACCCTGCTCGCGATGTGCCGCCTCAGGGTGTCATGCCGCCTGCCGCTCCCGTGCAAAACGCTGGCCCGGAGCCGCTGACGTCGGCTGCCCTGGCCGCCGCTTCCCCGGAGATCCAGAAGAACATGATCGGTGAGCGTTTGTACCCCCTCATTCACCGCCAGCAGCCTGAGCTGGCTGGCAAGATCACGGGTATGCTGCTGGAGATGGACAACGGTGAGCTACTACACCTGCTGGAGAGCCCGGAAGCTCTGGAGGCTAAGATCCAGGAAGCTCTGGCTGTGCTGGAGGCCCACCAGGGCTAAGTCGTTGGCCTTTGGCCTTCGGCTTCGCGGGCGTCTTGTGGTGTCGTGTATTTGGTCATGCGCGATTCGGTGAGGCGGCAGCGGGCTTCTTCTGCTAACGCAGGGAAGTAGAGAAGGAGTGTTCGGTGAGCAGCGGCTCCTACTTTTTGTGTCGTTGGTGTTGGGCGGCTTTGGTCGTCATTGCTTGATGAATGGTGGAAGGAATACACAATAATGTGCTCAAGATCACGGGGAAGACACAATTGGTTGGGGGTCGTAGCTAAACCAAAACATGAGAAGAGATGAACTCAACGCCTCTGACCCGCGACCAGAAGAGGTATGCCTCTTGGTCCCAGACTCCGTGCTTTGCGTTGCCTGCGTGCTTGCCTGCCTGCGTCTTGCTTCCCGCCTGCAACCTGCAGATCATTTTTTATTTTTCGCGACAGCGTAGATAGTTTAGTTGCATTCTAATCTTTTTCCCTTTGACGCATGGCCTGGTGTTTTCTGCGTGCCAGTCCTGCTTGCTCATGGACACGTCGAAAACCGGCACATGAAGACACATGTGAAACTTCAAACTCACTTCGCTACATGTAACTCATGACGAACACGTCACCTATGACTACCATCCAGCATCTACATGTAGAGCATGCAATGCTGCAAATTGCTGACACTGGAGCCTTGATTCAAGCGAAAAGCCTGCTAGTTTAGATTGCGATCCTGTGGTGAATGGTAGTGGCGCTGTCGAGGCGTTGCTGATGGAATCACTTGCGGTTGGAAATACCGTGGCTAATCCACCACAGAACTCAACCAACATGTTCCATCGAGGTCGCAGCGCTTCCCAAAATTGATCGAAGCTTGAGGCGAGGTTCTCAGCACTCGTGTCGAGAAGCTGACGCACAGCAGGTTCGCCGGTTGCAGCAGTTCGCAGTTCGCTGTGCTGAGTCTCGACGAGGGCGAGCCTGTCACTGGAGAAGGTCTTAGCTAACCGCGGGCGATACATGCGAATAATTTCTTGAAAATCAACGGGATGTAAGAGCGAAACTTGATGAGGCAGCACAGGCGGGAAAGAACTAAGGCTTGTGTTGCTACTGCTACCACGTTCTTCGACATCTTCTGCGAGTCCATGTAATCCCTGCACAAGATCAAGTATCTTGTCAGCAACGACAATGATAATCTTTTGGCGTTCGTGGACATTGAGGTTATCAAATAACTCGGCAGCCCAGCTTCCAGTTCCCCGTACAAATGTAACAATTGAATGAGGCTTCACAGCAAACATGCCATCATTTGACCCGATCATTTCTCCTGAACCACTCTGATCACGCAGGGCAGCACGTTGATACCCAGGGAGGGGTCCTTCCACACCCACATCGCCTGCCAACGCAAGTCGAAGCATGGATATACGTTGAGGCTGCTGCGAAAACAAGGACGCATAACCCTCTCGAAGTCCAGCACGTGTTTTAAGAGCTGTAGACCCCACAACGAGAATAACTTTCAACTCCAACCACCAAATTGCAGGCGGTGCGACGGAGGCATTTCTGCGTGCCAACAACCGTTGGATAGGGACCCTGGCATTATCAAACCAGCGTGCTACGTCAGTTAGTTTCCACCATCTCGTGCCTGGAACGCAGGGACATGAGGTCACCGATGCAGCATGTAGCTCTTCCGCGTTTCCAACATTCACCTGACGCTGAAGATATGCCAATAAACGCGTGAGGTGCGAATGCCACTCGGCGTCGTCAGCGAGCAGAAATGCATCGAAAAAGCGCTGCACCAGTGCGTCTAGTGATGTTTGCACATTTGATATTCGAACAAACCCAGGGAGGGCTTGCTGTTCAACTTTTTGCGCAAGGCTGGAAGCTACGGCACTGACCACCGAATTGATACTAGAATCGTCAAGCCGTATCAATTCGGTGGAGCAACTTATAACCTTCTGTGACCATCGCTTGTGCACGGACAGAAGAAACTTCGCCAATGTCTCGAACAATATTTCACTAACAGTTTTTGGATCACCTCCAGACTCCACAGGGAGTGCCAACACGTGAAACATCCTGATGCTGCTTGAACAATAGACCCGCACGCAGACATCGAGGAACATGCTCGGTTCGGTTTCTCCTGACCGTCGGCGGTCCACGCCATGGAGACTCAGTGAAAACGCCCAACTCTGCTGCAGAATTCGAGAAAGTGCCTGTAGATTGGCGCCAATTGCAACGCGTGCCATGGACGTCACGAAAGCATAGGCACGAATTCCTGGGGTGACCAGTGGTTGACAAATTTCCGCTATCTGGCTAAAACTCAGCCCCACCGCCAACAAATCGACCACTCGGTGGAAAAGCCTCACTGACCTTACCACCACACGAACTTCCGCTGTGCCATCGGATCGTTGTTGATCCTCGGTATCACTTGGATCCAGAGTACTCTCGAAAACTGCGATTGTATCACCTTCAACTGCATCTTCAGCTCGAAACAGCACGTTGCCCAAGGCTACAACCACCACTTCTCGATCCAACAAGAATGTCAACACTTGACCGTCATCCACCACCGACTCAGACTCCACTTGAACGCTGGTATCAGCAACAACCGCAGACTGTACATCTGCAACAGAATCTGTAGCAGCAGCTTCCAGGGCTGAGGAGACTGGTGTCTCATTGTTTGCACTCTCTACTTCACTTAAGGAAGCTATGGGAGGCTGTAGCTCAGCAGACCTCTGTGCTGTAGCCGCCGATCCTGACTTCGGCAGCGCTTGCACCGCTCCAAAGTAGGTTTGTTTCTGCTCTTGCAGCAGGTCCTGGTACTCTCTCCACCTCACTGGGTGCTGCATTGTAAGGTGCGACTTGTAGTTGTCCGTGCGGAACGTCGGCCCGCTCCAGTACTTAGTCTTCTGAGTGCGCGCTCTGCGGCGGGAGGAAGCGCAGGGATCGTCCTCCCGTCCGAAGGCAGCGCAGAACATGCAGAGCACGGACGTGACCTCATGCGATGCTGGGTCGCGCTCTACCACACGTACACCGTAGAGATACTCGTGCGCATCGAGGAAGGGCACGATACGCTTCGCTCGCTTCCTAGTCGGCGATGCCATACTATACGAACGATACGGCTGGTTGAAGTAAGGAAGTAACAGGGGCACAAGTACTGAAAACGCTTCGCTCGCTTCCTAGTCGGCGATGCCATACTATACTACTAGTATCCGATACGGCTGGTTGAAGTAAGGAAGTAACAGGGGCACAAGTACTGAAGTAGTAAAAAGAAAATTACTTAAGTACGTCTTACTTACTTTACTTGTCTTTACCTACTAGAACCGATGGCGATGCGAGCGACCGTGATGCGTGTGGCGGCGCTTCAGCTGCAGCTTCAGACGCCGCAGTCGATGGCTACACTGCGTGCTGCCTCCTTTCCTCAGTCGACTGCGCAGACGCGCTCCATGGGCGTGCTCTCCAACATCAAGAATACGGTGTCGGGCAAGCTGGAGGAGCGCAATCAGCACAAGCAGGGTGCGGTCGTCTGTGTAGTTTTGTGCGTTCTTCATCATAGACTGACGGTACAATGACTGGTGGCTGCAGAGGAGGCGTACAAGCAGCAGATGATCGATCTCTCGCAGCTGGACAAGTTCGATCTGAACGGCTTCTACGACCACCTGAAGGTGGACATTAGAGCTGGAAGAGCGCAGAGAGAAAGATACTTATATCTCTTTCTGTGCTAGAAAAATGCCGAGGCGAGCGGGGCCAGCGGCTGGCGATCGATGATCCCCGGCGTGTCGTCGATGGTGCGGACAGGAGGCTTTGACTTTGTACAAGGTGTTGATGGTGTTGCTGGATGACAGACTGCGGTTCAGCAGATGAAGGCGTTCATGGGTATTCTAGACTCGATGGAGGTTGGTTTACTCATCGACCTTTGAATTAGGGATACTGAGGATGGTTGTTTTGTCTTTTGCTTCAGCCCGAGTTCCGTGAAAACCCCCGCCTTATCAATGGCAAAGTCAAGAGGAAGATCTCGGAGAAGGCTGGTCACGTGCGTAGTGCTCAATTGCAGTTTGCTTCTGATCTGTTTGACTGCGCTACGAATGAGAGTGACCCACGACTTTTGTGTTGCAGTCCCCAGAGGAGATCAACAACATGCTACGCAACTACGAGCAGTTGTCTGCCCTCCACATCTGGCTAGTGAAGCGCGTGGAGCGTGGCCTCAGCATCCCGGAGTCTATGGATGAGACGACGGAGTTGGTGCGTCAGGACCCCACGGGTTTCCCCGCCAAGAAGTTCAGGTATGCTGCACCAGTTCTCTTTCCTTTTATCTTTGCACTAATGCGGCTCCATGGACAGAATGAAACAGCGTCGCTACTAATTAGCGAAGAAGGGAGATACAACGCCCATCTCATGCTAATCAGAGATCTTTTCCTCCAATAACACGTCTTGATCAAAAGCTTTTCATCCAATCACACGTCTCGATTTTAAATTTGCGCAACCAGAGTGCACATTCGAAAAAGACAAATATCATGCAAAGCTCGCACCACGTCGTGTTCGCAGACCCCCTGAAGCCCGTGAAGCTCGACGACTTCCGAAATGTTCTCATCCGGTACGCAGCCCCTAGATGTCCATGTCTCTGTCTCTAACGTGCGACCTCACTCAGGCAAGAGGAGACCATCATCTTCGCGCTCATTGAACGCGCCCAATTCCCGCGCAATCCAGAGGTCTACGTGACCATGAAGGAGAGGTATAAATACAGCTTTGAGGCGTGCGACAATTGCATTGGGCCCAGACGTTGACGTGTCATTGTGAGTAGCAAGAGCGCGGCGTTCGGAGGCCTCAAGGGCAAGTACACGACGTTCGACGGCAGTCTGCTGGACTTTATGCTCCTGGAGACCGAGAAGCTGCACGCGTTGACGCGTCGCTACACGTCTCCGGACGAGAACGCGTTCTTCCCGCACCTCCTACCCGAGCCGATCTTGCCAATCATTGACTACCCGCGCGTACTCAACCCGAATCGGATCAACATCAACAACCAGATCATGAGCGTGTACCAGGAGAAGATTCTGCCTGGCTTGACGACGCTCGCTAGCGACGACACGGCGGTATGAATACTTGGTTATTAGAATCTCAGGTGGAATGTACTTATGATCGTGTGACTTTTTGCTACAGTACGGATCTACGGCGACAGCCGACATTGCGGTGCTGCAGGCTCTGAGCAAGCGTATCCACTTCGGCAAGTTTATCGCCGAAGCCAAGTTTCAGGCGGAAACGGAACGCTACACGAAGCTCATTCTCGCGAATGACGCGAACGGAATCATGGAGGCGCTTACGAACCTAGCGGTTGAACAGGTTTGTGCATGCATGATACATCTTTTGGAAAAGAATACTTTTTACTAACCTGACTGAATGGGTGTTGTTCTTCTTTAGAAAGTGCTCGAGCGCGTCAAGCTGAAGGCCTCAACGTATGGCCAGGACCCAAACGCTCCGGCTTCGTCGGATGACAAGGAGATGAAGGTGAACCCGCAGCTTATCTCGGACCTGTACCGAGACTTTGTGATGCCTCTTACAAAGGAGGTGCAGGTGCAGTACTTGTTGCAGCGCGTAGCACACCCGTCAATCGTTGTAGCAGGCGTTGAAGGCTCATTCTGCTGGATGGCAACTCAAGCTCACTTTGGAGGTGAAACGCTCGACAAAGACCAGCTTCTACAAGCTGAATCCATCAGCAAGGTCTTCTACGATGTCAATGCGAACCGCACGGCCTACGGTGTCGTTCCTATCGAGGACTCCCGACTGGGTATGATAAAGGAAACGCAGGCGCAGTTGATGCGTAGCTCACTGAAGGTGTCCGCCGAGATTGTGCTTGCACGCTCCTTCACCTTCGCGGCCAAGAACAAGCAGCTTGGCAAGAACTCAGATGTGACGAAGGTGTTCTGTCCTACGGATACGGATGCTCGGTTGCTCGCACAGGCAGAGCAATGTTGGCCGAGCGCGCAAGTGGTCTCCGTCGTCAATGTTTCGGAAGCCGCGAGCCGCGCTTTCAATGAAGCATCAACCGTGGCGGTGACCACGGCCGGCGCTGCGGAATCTCACGGGTTGGAACAAGTTGATACAAACCATGCGCCGGCGTCAGAAGTTGTCACTTCCGACACCAAGTCATTCATTCGCTTCGTGATTGTTTCCAAGGGCTACCCTGCGGCCACGGGCAAGGACAAGTCGTGTTTGAGCATGAAGATTAAGCATGAAGTGGGTTCTTTGCTCAATGCTCTGGATGTATGGAAGAAGCACGGAATCAATCTGACATGCCTCGAGTCTATCTACCGGCAGGAGCAGGGTGGCTATGACTTTTTCGTGGAGATCGTGGGTCACTTTGATGACGACAACGTGCGACAGGCGATTGAGGAACTGCAATCGGTTTGCACTGTTAAACACCTTGGCTCGTTCCCTATTGCAAAACACCCAATTCAGATCTGATTACTGTCTTTCTGAACTGGTAATTGACGGAATGAAATTACAAACACGAGTTGCAACATTGAAGAGCTATTGGTTTGGTTTATTCTGGTCTCAGATAACTTTGGTTCACCACCGCAATCGCAATAGGCCACAGGTCCAAAAAGTGAAATATTCGCGAATTATGGGTATGTATCGTTGTTATTCACGGTACAATACTATATGGCGCAATCAGTTCAGTTTCGGATCTATTGCTCAATAATAATTCTAAGCTGCGGTATTTACACATAACCCTGTCTTTTTGTGTGTAACTAAGGTGCATTGGCACATTCCACATATCCATGATAATATCAAATAACTTGAGTAAAACTCTATATAAAACTAAGGCGAGATAGCTATATCTATAAAATACTCAAATTTCGTTAAATGTCAGCCTCTTACATTTGGCGATGCAAGGCTTCAAAATACGAGCACAAAGTTCAGTTACCAAAATGTAACCGTCGACAAAGATGAATTCAACTGCCGCCCAAGTCTTGGATTGTCTCACTGTCCAGTGGGATGAGGGGACTGCCAACCTTTCCTTAAGCCACGAAAACTTTGGTGACGTCGCCCGCCACGTCGAAGATGAATCGTCGGATTCTGAGTCCCCTATCCTCGCCCAGTTTGTTGCTTCCGGGGGCGATGACACACTCAAGGGGATGACAAACTTCTCTTCTCCAGAACTGGATGCTCTCTGGGCTCTCGTCGAGTCTGCAGTAACAATTGCGTGGACACAAGGACGAGGGAGAAAGCCGTCTGTTTCCGGGAAAGATGCGCTTTTCATCTATCTTTTTTGAGATATAGTTACAAATTCGTATATAGCTGAGTTTTATGTGAAATGAAGTAGCATGTTCGACAACATACTTTTTGAGACTGTTATCTAATGTCGATTTCAGAATTTGACTGGACCAAAACGTAAGTGAAGAAGTTTAACCACTTAGTTCCCGTTCTGTTGCGTATCAACATAAGAGGTGTATACCCTAATGCACTTATGTCGCAGTGTCTGGTATGTTGAGCCGTATAACATAAGAAACAATAACACTTGAAGTTTGTATAGTGCCACATTCCCAATGAAAGTATAATAAAAGCAAAATAAAATTTGTGTAAAAAATAGACGAATGCACAGGTTTAGGTTTCGTATCTAAGGATTCCATTGAAGAGTACAGAAATAGGATCATGTATCCAGTGCTGGACAAGTGGTCCACAGCCAAGTTGGCTGCCAACAGAGCTCATTCTCCACAAAGACATTGCGAACCAATATGGTTGGGGCAGCTGGAAAGACCTCACGACACACGCTGACAGAGCATGAGAAGCGTCTGTGCCTGGAGGCGATGTTGAGCGACCGTCACGAGCGTCGACTACGACATACAGAGCAGAAAGATACCACGGGCGGGGCCAACTAAAAGAAGAAAACCTGAAAGAACACCATGAAGCTTACGACGGTGTTGATGGAGGTTGCGGAGTCTAAAACGATTGAATCTGTTGTAGAAACAGCAGGTGCTGTTGCAACGACAGAAGCGAAAGAGATGATTGCTGCTGCAGCAAATGTGGAGGCGATAGATACAGTCGATCAACCGAGAGACCCAGAATTTCGATGGCGGTTATTGATGCAGTCGCCGACATTGTTGCAGAGATTGAAGCGGTGGGGAGGCTACACGTGTTCGGCCACCCCGTCCAGCGATCGTTGCTTCTCGACCCGATGCAGGCAAGGACAAGAGTTCTCCGCGCGCACAAACAAAGAAGCGGTGTCGTCGTGTCCTCCAAGACGGTACTGTGGTAAAGTGGATTCCTGGAAATTATAGACAGAAAGTGATCGGGTCAAGTGGTGTGACAGGTATACCTGGATCCGTAGCGACTACAGTGGATCCAGATATGAGAAGGAGTGCTGGACTCAGATCAACTGATTCTGGGGGTGATTGGACCAATCTGGAAGAACCTAATTATAGGCACCTGATCTGGGCATGATTATACCTGATCCAGACATGGTTACCCAAGACCAATCAGGATCAAGTAAACAAGGTATGTATTCAGGGGTATGCATCCAGATCCGAAGATAAGCGGCTGTTGGGAAGGAAGTATGTGGATCCATGTAGTAGAGGACAGGACAAATCAGGATCAAAGGCTTAGGAATAACAGAGAATCGAATTTGCATCATTGGGCACAAGTGGTTGGTTTCTTTATTTGATCCACACTTAGTGTACTACGGGCATCTCGGATCAAGACATTTATTGGTTATACAAGACGATCTCGTATCAGGAATATTGTATTTAGTGTAGTTTGGATAACTGGATAATATATTGGCCAGATCCAACTACCTAATACTTATTCTATACGTGCAAGCCCAGGATCCACGGCATTTAGGGCTTGGCCGTGAAGATCCATCGATCTCTCAACCCCCCAAGATTCAGTCATAGGAGACCGCAAGCAACTCAAAGGGATCGGAAGAACAACGACTACCAACACGCCAAGACGACTTACACGGCCGGATCCAAGATCCGCCACCGGTGATCCACGTTCGACTACTCACGTGGACCGTGGATCAACTTACCTGGCAGCAGAGCAAAGACTTTCCGCGCTGTTAACCACATCCCTGCGTCTCGCCAAGATATTCAAGATCTTCAACACTTGGAACTCTCCTGTAGTAACCGGAGGAGCAAGATCCAGCCCTACCGACGGGTACACGAGGTGAGGAAGTTCAGCTGATGCCGATTGGCTTTACTATTCTACTTCTTACCGCCCCAAATATGGGCCCAGATCGCTGTGGAGAGTAACCGGTATCACACGCAAACTATTCCTCTTCGCATGTGCAATATCCATTCACAGCAACGGTGAAATGGAGATGTTCATGAACATTTGGGCGAGATTCTTCGGCGCCTGGCAAGTGTGCAGCCTATTGAACCGTCGGAGGTTTTTAGAGTGATGACATTGCTAATAGCGAGAATGCTCGTTCCTATTCGGAAGGGCATTGCAGCACATTGGTCCATGAAGACGGTGGGAGCTCTACGTACAAACCGTTTTGGGAAGTTCATGTCAAAGAATCGATTCTTTCACGTCATGGGCTACCTACACTTCTCCAACATCAAGTCCCCGCAGGCTCGACTCGATCGCATTCAGAAAATTAGACCTGTTGTTGATGTGCTTCAGCGCTTGTTTTCTCGAGAATACAACCCCCCGTCGGTTATAAGTTTTGGTGAAGCTACATTGCTTTCGAGATCTCGGTTCAATCCCACCCGGCAATTCAACAAGGACAAGCCTTATAAGGAGGGCACGAAGGTGTTCGTAGCTTGTGATGCAGAGACCGCATATTGCATGAGGTGCGTGGGAACATTGGCTGTGGCAAGCCGAAGCTTGCCACAACCAATTGTTTTGGTCTAAGTGCTTATGTTGAATTCAATTTGACATAAGTGATGTGATCAAATTCGTTATCCTACTTAATGCTAACTTATGTCATGTTTTGATGCAGAATCGAAGTGTACTGCGGAGCAAAGACACATTTGCAGACCCCGGTGCCCCAAGACAACAATTGCGGCGAGGCAGCCGTTCGTCGCAAAATAAACGCACTGCTTCCTCCCTCTCAAAATTCACCGTGGCTTTGCGGATCGCTTTTACACTTCCGTGAAGCTGGCGTGAGAGTTACTACATCGGCGCATGTACATCACGGGAACTATTGGTGTTGATCGATCTGGGTATGCGCAGGGAGTGGTGACGTCAAAGAAATACAAGACGATGAACAAGCAGAAAGTGATGGTACCTCCGCAGGGAATAGTGAAACTAGTCCAAAACAAGAAATTTCCACAAATTACGGCGGCCATGTAAGTAGATCAAAATCGAGTCCACATGCTCTCAAGTGGTGGAAGCAGAAGATTGGTTACAGTGGGCAAGTCCACAGAATGTTCATCAGTATATCGTGTTATACTAATCCAAAGTTTGACTGTATTGTAGATCAGCGAATTCATGGCGTTATACAGGGGTTGTCGGCACCGGGGTTGGTCAAGGACTATCACAAACGGATGGGCGGTGTAGACGTCCACGAACAGCTCCGGATGCAGCGATATAGCATCCAGCTCGGCTACAAGTCGCGTAAATACTACCGCACGCTATTTTTAGGTATACTGGACATGGCGCTTGTGAACGCCTTTATTGTCCGACGATACTATCGCAAAGTGAACAACAGACACCCCGCGAAACACTTCGCGTTCTATGAAGAGCTCATAGAACAACTGCTGGCGGTGGACACCAAGGAAGCTTTTGACGAAATAGCGGTACGTGATATGCTGTATGGTCAACTTAAGCCGACTGATGAGATGAAATCTCTAACATAAAGACTAACGTAATGCTATATACAGGAACGACGTCTGCACAAGATCGTACAGCTCAGTCACCATCAAGAGCGGAGACAATACTTCCGAGTCGTCAAGTGAATGGCATCGACGAGAGCCACGAGCTCCACGAAAAACGCGATACGGTAAACTCCGAGAAGGGAAGCAAAGGCGCCACCGTTCTTGCAAAGTGAGTACCCTCTACAAAGTCAAGCCGCGGAAATTTACCAAGTATTACTGCCCAGAGTGTTCTATCGGGAACAAACGGTACGATGCCCATGGACTTTATTGTTTTACGGAGTGGAGTATTATTGTATTCGTTGGTAGTTTTAGCAGATGCCTATGCAACGTTGAGCGCGAAGGTCGAGCGAGCACTTGCTTCCGAATCTGGCATGCTGAGTGGAATAACGGCAACGACATACCAGCCGGCCACAAGACGTGTGGGCGTCCTCCGACATCGCGCCCTGGAAAGAAGCGCAGACGTCGGCGCGAGGCGGGTGCCGAGAGTGACGGTGGTGAAGGGAACGTGGGCGATGAGGTTAGCGACAATGAAAGTGGAAATGACGGAGGAATCGCAGTCATGGTGTTGTAGGTTCTACGTGAATTCTTCGTAGCAAACAATCAATTGAAACGATTTCTTTTTCTTGACATCATTGGCTGTATTGATCGAATTCACTGATGCTGGACGTGTGCAATACTACAAAAATGTGCAAACAAATAAACATGCCCTTGTTAATGTTGGCCAAGCCATCATTTGCGGTCAAATCATCGCAATTTGATTACATAGAGCCCTACTTAAGTTGGATGCACCGTCGCTATACACTCATGTTCACCCTTTACCCACACTCAAATTCGCACTTATATGGCGACAAATACAAATTCTTAAATGTAGATGTTGAGTTTTCGTTGGAGAGGACAAATGCCGAAGTGAGATTAAGTCTTTAGCTATCTCTACCTACTTGTCCTCCTCTCGTACTCTCTTTCTTGTGATCCTAGTTGCCGCTCATCAGACTGTTTACCGCCATTTCCCACTGGACTTGGTTTCACTATACCTGTAGTTTCAACCGAGCACTGGGCCAGTCATATCCTGTCTAGGAACGCTCCCCACGTGCTGCCATCGTCCGCCGTCGGAGCCACCAGAGTCAACATCGTGTGAGTCCGTGACGACGACTCGTCCGTTGGCGTGCACTGGCAACGCACAATGCCAACACTCCCACTCGCTGCTAGTGCTGCACAGCCTTGGCGAGGACTCCGCTTGTATCCATCAAATACTGGAGACGCTTGGTCTCGAGTCCCTTAGTCAGCATGCCCGCGAGCTGATCCTTCGTTGGGATGTAATTCACCTCAACGACAGCTCGAGCCACGTTTTCTTGAATGAAATGATGCTTGATGTCGACTTGCTTGGTCCTAGCGTTGTAGCCCGCATTGCTCGCCAGCGCTATCGCACCTTGGGTGTCTTCTCACACCTGTGTAGCTCCCACTTGCTCGTGACCCATGTCCGTTAGCATGGCACGTGTCCATAGCACCTCCTGAGTGCATAAGCTCAGCGCCATGTATTCAGCTTCCGCCGGATCTGAGCGCCACCGTTCGTTAATATTTCGACTTGAATATAGCTGGTGCCCCGCTGATCATAATCATGGTACCCAATACTGACCGGCGGTCGTCGAGGTTGCTGCCCCAGTCCGCGTCAGTGTACGCCGACAACTCGACTTTCTCCTTTATGCCATTGTAGACAATGCCGAATTCTTGGGTGCTCTTCAGATACCTCAGCACTCGAATCGCAGCCTTCCAATGCTGTTGCCCTGGGTTCTCTAGGAATCGTGATAACTGCGCCACGATGTATGTCACATCCGGTCGGGTGCACGTCGTACTAAACAGCAAACATCCAACGAGAGCTCGGTATGGTTTCCCTTTCATCAGCATGAACTCAGCTTCAGTCTTCGGTGACTGGGTCTTTGTCATCTTCAATCCCACCTCACATGGGTTCGTGACCACTTTGGTGTCTTGTTGGTTGAAGCGGTTCACCACGTCATCAATGTAGCGGCGTCTGTCTAATCGTGAGCGTCTCCGCTGAGTAGTCGTGGTCGATCTCCATCCCGAGTATAAATTTGGCCTCGCCCCGTTCCTTCATTTTGAACGCGTTCTTGAGTGCCGTCTTAACTTCCTGGTTTTCTTCTCCAGTCTTAGCTGCGATGATCATGTCATCCACGTAGCGGCAAACATACACATACCTGGCCTCATTCATCTTCACGTAGACGCACTCATCACCACCGCATCTCCGAAACCCAAGCCTGACGAATATTCGGTGGATCGTCTTGTGCCAGGCACTCACTGCCTGTTTCAAGCCATATATCGCTTTGTCAAGTCTGCAAACCATATTCTTGGTGTTGTTGATGTCGTATGGAACCTCCATGTACACGCGCTCCTTGAGGTCGCTTTTCAAGAAAGCTGTATCCGCATCCAACTGTTTGGTCACATACCCTTCCGCCCCTACCACCGATAACACAACTCGGATTGAGTTCATGTTAGCAACCGGCGAGTAGGTTTCAAAGAAGTCAATTCCAAATTTTTGTTTGAACCCTTTCGCAACCAAACGAGCCTTGTACCTGACAACTCAGCCACATTCATCTCGCTTCTTGGCGAATACCCAACGACATCCGAACGGACGAGTACTCATTGTGCACCGAACTAGCGTCCATGACCCATTGTCTGCGTGAGCCTTTAGCTCAGCATTCATGGCTTTACCCACTGCGAGGACTCGTTGCTCTGCATTGCTTGTTGATACGTCATCAGCGTCACCGACGTCTGCAGCATATGCCAGCACAGCTTCAGCGAGTAAGCTATCCTCATCAAACCTCGGTCGTTTAGGTGACGGTGGCCAGAAGTGGTCATCGTTATCCGAGTAATCGTTGCCCGATTTGTCGTTGCTCGAGTTATCATTGCCAGAGTTATCGTTGGCCGAGTTATCGTTGGTGTCAGTCGCAGAATCGTTCTCACATGCGGGTCCATCTCCAAGAAGTAGTACGGGTTCACGTGCGCGCCAAATACGTTCTGGTTGCTGGTGGAAGATCGTGTTGTCATTCGCCATTGATCTCGTGAGTCTTCGGTAGGTTGTTAGTTCCTGTCCGGATGAATCCTCATGTAACGGGGCTACACAAAACTCTAACCGTAACGATAATCGGTTAGAGTTAGAGGTTTCCCGTCTTGGTGTGTGAACACACC
>NBNE01000553.1:0-20511 GCA_002215365.1 Phytophthora megakarya
GCCACGTGGCACTCCATACCAGGCAGGGAACGTATATTGGCCCTCCTAACGACCAAGGAGACACCAGCGCCAACGAAGGGAAGACACCGAGAGCCCCTAGATCGCTTACCTAGGGAGTGATCACCAACCCTCCTCAAGATCCCGCTATCGGAAGCGGCAAGCAACGGAAAGGAAAACAACACAACCACACAAGGACACGTAGATCAATTACCCGTTCTACACCCCATACCCGACAGCCGCGTGAAGAAGTATCCGCGCGGCAGTCAACAGTCCCGAGTACCGTCCATACGGTCCCCAAGATCGACAACCAAGGCATCCTCAAGTCACCGGAAGAGAGCAACCCCGCCCCACCGACGGGTACACAAGGTGAGAAGAACCTCAGCGTCAGTGGACATTCGGAGTACCCCCTCCGTTAGTCGGTCGTCCGAGGCACTGTAGCGAGTTGGACAGCGGCAGTCAGCAATTTTTGCCAAGCCACTTCGCCACACTCAGGAGAACGGTCTGACTGAGCGCATTAACTGGAGCCTCGTGGCGACAGCTCGTTGCCTGCTCTATCCTGAGAGCGTCAACAAGGAGTGGCCGTCTTGTGGTGGCAAACATTGCTGCGTGGACCATCAACCGGATCCCCGACCCGATGAATGTGAAGACACCATACGAAATTGTGCACAAGTCGAAGCCGCAACTCAAGAACGCCGGGATGGCCGTATCAGAGTACGCCAACTGTTGCAGATATATCTTCGTCTTCTTTTCCTATCGTGGACTCGTCAGCGTCGTCTTCATCGAACGCTGTTGGGTTGATTAAGGATGTCGCTGTTGTTGGTAGGTCTACTTCTTCTCTTGCTGTAGTTGGGTTTTATAAATTCTTATATCATTAAATCCTATCCTGCACAGAGCCAGTCCAATTCTCTAATGGGGTGAATACCGACCCACTGAATATTTTCGCATGCATTGTAGCAAGCACCCAGTATTCTAAGAGGTGTTCTAGATAGATCGGATTTTGTTTTGGGTTACTCGAATAATTAAAGACACGATTATTTTGACACAGGGTATAAAATCCAGAGAATTATTACTGCCAATTTACTGGTGAAAATGGATATACACGGTGAGCTGGTAGAGCGAGAGCTCCAGTGTGAACAGCTACTGCAGGATGGAACAGTTGCTACACTCGAGCAAGCAGTGGAGGCAGCGCACGCTTATTTAGACCTCGACAAGACGCAGGTCCGCGGTTTTCTGCTCCTCACCCAAGCGCTCTGTCGGCTTCGAAGACACGAAGACGCTGTGACTTGGTACAAGAAAGGTTTGCAGCATGGATAAATGCTGTCATCAATGGTCAATATAACGTAAATATGTTGTTTTAGGGTTAGAACTGCATCCCGACGATGTAGAGCTCCAGACTGGACTGAAAGAGGCTCGAGTGGCAGTTCTGAACAATTTACTCGAAGAAAGCGAAGAAGAAAACGACATCGACGAAGGAATTTTAGACATTGACGGTCAGAATGGCACAAGTGGAGACTATATGGAGAGTGTACGTGCTGAGCACAAATCGATGCGGTCAACGCAGATCTTGCAGCGTGCACAGACTTACGCTTCGCCTGGTCTCAACGAAATGTTGGCCAGTGACTTTGCAGAAGGCACTGTACAGAATGGCAACGAGTCGCAGACCACGGTGTTTCAAACTAAGATGGAGCGTGTATTGGAGCATCTAGACATTCTAAAGCTAGCTAGGCTAGCGGCAGTGTATATTTTCTCCGAGTTGTTGAATTTGCGGCGTGTAACGATTGGGGTGGGGCTCTTTTTCTTCGGTCTGCTAGCCCAAGCAATCATGCATAGGCAGAAGCTAATGGTAATATCTATGCTGGTGATATGCCTTTATCGCTCGCAGCTAAAGGAACGAGCATTCATATATGCACGAAATTGGGTACAAACATCTACGGACAAGCTAGGTGCCTTCACGTGGATCCCACGGATTGTTCTCATGATTCCAGTGTTCATGAAGGTGTTTGGACATCTGAAATTTATGCTGTTCGTACAACAAGATGTGCATTTGGCGGGTATTGTGCTAACAGTGACAGCTGTACTCGTTGCCAACTCGTTGCGTGTTACCGCTGGACAACAGGCAAAATGTTGGGGTGAACGCAGACGACTGAAGTTTGCTGCATATTTTACCACGATTGCGTACTGGGTGGTTTGGCGTGGGCAATGGTCTGATACTCTGCGACTACTCGGACCTGCGTTCATTGACGCCGGTGGGATTGTACTTGGCTCTGTTTCGTCGTCTGAGCTTCAGGAAGTCTGTCGACGCGCGTTTAAGAAGCTTTACGACGATGTGGCAAATGATATACAGGCTGCTGTCGACTTGGATGTATGGTTCTTTTTGGGATTAGGCAACTGGATCGTAGAATATTGGCAGCAACCTACCGATTTTTCGTTGGAAATGCTATCAAAGATGCTGGCGGAATGCTTCGACTCCATGGAGAAAGCAACAGTACGGACATTCAGTCCTGAGCTGCTTCGTTTGCGAAATCAGCTCAAGAATATGGAAATCACTGACGAACTGCAATTGTTGGTGGCGTATTTGAAGAAAAGCCTCGAAGCAATTCCACCTCCGAAGTCCTTTGGCATGACAGTGTTGTTTTCTAAAACTTGCCCGTCATTCATGGTTTTCGGTCTTCTTGGCGTTTTTTCCGGAGTCATATCGTTGCCGTCGCTACCGTTCGTTGTATCGGAATCGCGTGACGCAAGAGACTTACACGATCGGTATCGTGCTGGGAAACTACAGGAAAACGATGGGCTAGAACTGATGCTGTTAGGTTCGTTACTCTTCCGTGTCTGGAAAAATATGAAGGCCTGTATTTATTGCCTAGACGGCAGCATCACGTTTTCGAAGGCTGTGACCACAGGGACTCACATTATATCTACAGCAACACGGATCAGGTACGCATTTTTAAAAACTTAAAGATCATTGCTTCAAGTTCACGAACTTAACTCTCATGTTTGCGCTGCCATAGTCGGCTGGCTGCATTCGCGTCTCGGGTGAGGAAGGACGGTGTTTTCGCAAATGCCCGCGATATTCCAGATCATTTCGCCAATGCATTCCTTGTCACGAAAGACTCGAGGTGCCGAATGCTCGAACCGTTGTACCGATGTTTGTTTACTGACATTACTTTTTGTAGCCTGATAATCGATGGAGTGAAGTATATCCGTGACAGCTCCCAATTCCAGGATTTCCGAACTTTGATCGCGAACTGGTGGTCGGGTGAGCGCTCGAAGGAAGCGATGTAAACGGAGTTGAGGTATGCTTATTTAGTTAGAAACATGTATTCGAGTCGAGATATCATTTCTATGTATGTACGGGAGGTGCGTGGGCGGAGAGCAGGACCACCATGAAATACGTCTATGCTGCGTCCCCAGCAACTGCTGCTTGTTCTTCTGGCTGCCGCTCTGGTTCTTTTATCTGTGGTTTTCGTCTTGCCGGCAGTCGTCGCTGGAGATAAGGAACATTGAGCTAATTGAAACGGCGCTTTTGGTTGAAGCGCTTCATCTCCAGGATAGCGGACGAAAGCGGCTGCTCGCTGCACTCGCCCTTTATCCAAGGGTGGTTGAGCGCTTGTTCTGCACTGAAGCGATCCTGCGGCGACACGTTGAGCAGGTTACGAATCAAATCCTTGGCTGCTCAGAGAAATATGTTAGATACACGCCTACACTGTCAGTTTTCAAGGCAAACGTACCTCCGCCCGATACATTAGTCCAGTAAGGATGCGGGAAGTCCAGTATCCCGGAGCGGATTTTGATATACACCGACTCCAGGCCGTTTTCATCTTCTGTAAATGGAGGAAATCCACACAACCTAAAACATCGCCAGCAGTAAGCCCCTACACTCCAACTACCCTCAAGATATCCACTTACATGATGTACAAGACAACACCCAGACTCCACAGATCCACTTTGCTGTCGTAACCTTCTCCGTTCAGAACTTCCGGTGCTGCTCAACACAAAAGTCAATACTGCATCAGCCACTTCAAGATCACATCTCGCACCAACATAATAGTCCGTTCCGCAACTAGTGTATGCACGTCCACGTGAGCGTGCGCCGTCGTCCTCGTCCTCGAGGATCTTGGCAATGCCAAAGTCGCTCAACTTGACATCGCTACTGTCTCCACTAGCCAGTAGAATGTTCTCTGGCTTGATGTCTCGATGCAGAATGTGGCACGAGTGCAGGTAGTTGAGCGCTTGCAAGACGTTCGTGGCTATCTCCGCCGCTTGGCGCTCCGAGTAGACGCCGACACGCACAATGCGGTCGAACAGTTCGCCCCCCGTGACTCTGCAGCAGCCGTCAGTCGCACAGCTAACCTCATCCGAGTAGCAACGTACCTCTCCATCACTAGCAGCAACTCCTGGTCGCTCTCGTACACCTCCTCGAGGCTGATGATGTTGGCGTGCTTGACACGCAGCAGCACCGTGATCTCGTCCCGCAGCGTCTTCTTCTTGACGCACAGCGCCTTGTTGATGACTTTGACCGCGAAGATCTGCTGCGTCTCCTTGCGGCGGCAGAGATACACGAGCGAGAAGGCACCGCGGCCGATGAGGTCACCTACGTCGTAGAGTGAATGGAACATGGCGACGCCGTGCACGTCTGTGAGGCCCTGGGTCACGAGGTTGTCCTCCTCCTTGCGGAAGAAGGCCGAGAGCGGGGGAGCTGCACAACAACGTTAGCACTTGGACACAGTGGCAGCCGTCGCCACGCACCTTTGAAGGCCGCCATGACGAGGTAAGAGAGCTTTTTTCTCTGTGTGCGTCGCCGAGCTGCGCGACGAGACGGCGGGCGCAGGCGCAGGCGAAGGCGCGGCGATGGCTTGAGCTCGAGACTCGGAAGACGAGTTCTTGTCTCTGTGTTCTCTCTCGGACTTAGCCAGATGCAGTACATGTACGGTCATTGGCTGAAAAGACTTCGAAGTATTCAGACGCTACCAAGTATAATACTTCGAAGTATTATACTGTAAGTAGCCAGCAGGTGGCAGCGTTTTATTCGACCGATAGAGACCTTTGATGTCCACATCGAATACTACAGTACCGATAGTACATGTATTATAACATACATGTACTAGACTACACTCAATGCATGCCGTGGGTGATGGTGATCAAAACGACCGAGACCAACGAGAACGCCAGCACCAGGTAGAGCCACGCTTGGTGTGCAAACGGACTAGCGAAGCGGTTCTTGTTGCCCCGTGCAGCCGTAGAACCTGGGCGAGTGACGGTCACTTCCATTGGGTGCATCTGCTTCCACTCTGCTACCAGGCGACAGCGCAGGCAGAAAACGAGGAACGTAGGGACGATCCACTGCAACACCAAAGCATAACGGCACGTCGCGCAATTGTGAGTCTGAGAAAACACGAAGTCACGAATCAGAACACCACGCACCTGAATGCCCAAACCGGCATATGCGCCGGTGAAGCCCACCAGCATCGACACATCCTCAGTGAAGAACGCCACCACGAGCGGCGGCAGAAGCGCCACCAGCGCGTACATGTTGGTTTCCAGGAACCCGTACACTCCTGTCGCCGGTGTGGCGGCATCGCTCGACGGCGTCGCCTCGATCATGCTCGACGCGAGGTGGCGGATGTTCTCGCGGAGCGTAATGCAGATCAACGGAAAGCTCGCACTGCGAGCAATACCGGTGGCGTCGTTAGCATAATGTTTTAAGAGTGTGGATAGACAAACGGCACTCACCTTAGTGTGAACACTGGGAACAAGCTCAAAAAGTATCCAAACGCTTGCACCGGGTAATTCTTGAAGTTGAGCGTGTACACATCCTACGACAACACCCGGTTAACGCTTGCGTCAATTACGAGACGGTAACAACATTGTGACTGTGTCCGAACCTCGACGTCTTCTGGCTGGAAGCGGAACGTTGCCGATGCACACAATACGAAATAAACACTGAGGACCGCCTACAAGACATACAGCACCACCCCATCACAAGCACAAATATCAAAAAGACCATATAAAGAGTCAAAGTCAAGACGTACCACGAAGGCCGAGGCAAGAACCAAACCGACTTTCGATTTGTCTGTAATCGGCGCTACGAGACCCGGAACACTGCAGCACAAGCGAGGATCACAATGTTGTAAGCTCATTCCGCTATCGTTACTCGCCCACAACAATTATCCGTGGTGAGTACCTGTGGTGACACATGAACGAGTAGATACACACACCGAAAAAGGTGGCGATATTGGCCGGTTTTTCGTAGCTCACAACATCAGCCACACTTCGCCCACTGCCTCGCGCGATTCCAATGATGGCCAGTACAATCATAAGCCCGAACGACGCGTGACGGATGACAGTTGATACAAGTTGGAGGGTCCGTGTCTTGTGTACGTGGCCAAACGTGAACGGGCCAAGGAGTAACCCAAAGAGCACGACGAAGAGGCGGTACAAGTCTGAGCTGTTGAACTTGTCGGAACACTCCCATACAACGGCCTCCGCAGACGGACGCGGACAGATAATCTCACGCAGCGACTTGGGAACAGCTACATCACAAGACCACAACCTTAGTTCACGATGAGAGCACACACCTTCAGCAAATAGCCACCGACCAACTGCATAGATCGCCAAGTCTCCGTACAGATACACTGTGATGCACGCATAGAATGCGATAACCCCTCGGCGGCTAAAGAGCAACTCGGCCATCTCCGCCAGTTCCATCTGTACACCACCACATCAACACTCTGTCATGCATAGAAACTAACCGCCAGCACCTTCTTGGACAGGTCGAAGTGGAATCTCGGCTCGCTCGTCTTGGCGCGCAGCTTCCGCTCCAGCGCGTCTTGCTTCTGCCAAACCACACAACACAGTCGTCCGTGACGAATCGTAATGAGACCAGCGCAGACACGCAGAGTACTTCGTTGGCGACCATCAGAGGCACGAATTCCGTGTGCGCGTCGTCGTCGCTATCGCTGAGCTCGTCCGCCGGCTGCTTCTCGTCGCTCGCAGCGTCCACGCCGAGCTCCCGCGCGCGTCTTTTGAGCGCGTTGACGCCTGCGATGGCTTCGATCATGAACGTGGCCGTCACGTAGCTCACGGACGCCAAGATGGACAGTGCGAGCGAGCCGTAGACGAGTCCGACCTAGACACAAGAGTTAAGATAATAGGAGGAGCTGAAGGCCGCGCGTACATTCGCAAAGGCGTGCGGGATCGTGAGTGCGCCGGCGCCGACGATGAGATTGAAGATGAAGACGAAGCCCGTGAGGGGCGAGTAGCTGCCAATGCTCGGCCCGCCGCCTGCCATCTCCGATCTCAGTCGTTATCTCGCTTCGGTAAAGAATGCTTCGGTTAGAAGCTGTATCGCCGATTCGCACTTAGTGGGAAATGCGATTTGAACTCACTTCAACTTGGTGTGTCACATGGAGGTATTGCGTGCGCGCTTCCTCCTGACGAGCGGCCACTTGGTGGCCACGTGCTTGGTCAAGGCGGAGGTGAATGCCGGCTATTGTATGTTGTTATGATCTTGCTTTGACATTGAATGCAGACTGCTTGGGTTGTGGCCCATTTGTCCTTTGCAGTGGCAGTTGGAAATCTCGTTGCGGGCCTCGACGTGTTCTCACCAATGGTAGCTTACGCAAAAGCTGCAGGTAACTAGTTGATAGTTTCTCAAGCCTTTCGATATGTCTACAGAAGAACACTGTGCATATCTTCTGCCACTTCTTGGGAGGGATATTGGTCTGTCAAATGATCCTGTACGACTTGGACCCGGCACAATACCTCTGGTAGGAATCTTTACAAAACGGCGACTTGTGAGTGAGATCAAAAGGTTGAAATGTGCTTTGTTCCCGTTGCCACAGGTATGTGGTGTTGCTGACTCACTTGCCCAGCTCGCTGTGCACACTGGCCACCATCGCACAACTCTTCCTCTTTAAAACTGCACGGCATTCGTACTGATCGAACGACACACCACGGCACAGGCTGCCGCACAGCACAGCAAATTACTACTACTACTACTACTACTGCAAATTAATACTACTACATTGTAGTACTGCGTACATCTAGTAGTAGGATGGTTTGACGAAGTCTTATTATAAAAAAGAGCAATACTTCACGCTACTGCGAGGCATCTGTATCCCTTCAATTCGGTCTCCTGGAACTCAGTCAAGTGCGAGTCGCTTACGCATTGGTCTTCTTCATCAGGTTCAGCGCACTGCCGTTCTGGAACCAGGCGATCTGCTCCTCGTTAAAAGTGTGGTTCACTGTAATGTCGAAGGGAGCCTCGCCGGAGTTGGGGGTCACACGCAGAGTCAGGGGCTTGCCAGGGGTGAAGGACTTTAAGCCCAGGATGGACACCTTGTCCTTGCCCGTAATTTTGTCGTAGTCGGCCGGGTTAGCGAACGTCAGCGGTAGCATACCCTGCTTCTTCAGGTTAGTCTCGTGAATACGGGCGAAAGACTTCACAATCACAGCACGGCCACCAAGGTGACGCGGCTCCAAAGCGGCGTGCTCGCGAGAGCTGCCCTCACCGTAGTTCTCGTCACCGATCACAACCCAGCTGACACCGTCAGCTTTGTACTGGCGGGCAACCGCGGGCACCTTGTCGAACTTGCCCGTGAATTGGTTCTCCACGCTGTTCGTCTCGCCGGTCTCGGCGTTCTCAGCACCGATTAGCAGGTTGTTCGAGATGTTGTCTAAGTGGCCACGGTACTTGAGCCACGGGCCAGCCATACTGATGTGGTCGGTGGTGCACTTGCCCTTAGCCTTAATCAGCACAGGCATGTCGTTGAGGTCCTCGCCATTCCACTCGTCGAAAGCAGACAGCAGGGCCAGACGCTCACTCTTGGAATCAACGTTCACGTCCAGACCCTCTCCGCTTGCTGGCGGGGCCTGGAACGTCTCCTCACCGGGGTCGAAGCCACGCGGAGGCAGTTCCTTCCCGAACGGGGCGGTGAATTTGAAGTCCTTTCCATCCGGTGTCTTGATCGTGTCCTTAGCAGGGTCGAACGTTGTGATACCCGCAATAGCGCTCACTGTCACCATCTCAGGGGACGTCACGAAGCTGTGCGTGGCCGGGTTGCCATCAGCACGCTTGGCGAAGTTTCGGTTGTACGACGTGAAGATCGAGTTCTTCTGTCCCATGGGCATGTCAGTACGGTTCCACTGGCCAATGCACGGTCCGCAAGCGTTGGCAAGCACCGTAGCACCAGATTCGAGGAACGTATCCAGGATACCGTCACGGGCAATGGTGGCGCGCACTTGCTCCGAGCCGGGCGTCACGTAGTACGGCACCTTGAACTTGAGGCCAGCCTCCTTGGCCTGCTTGGCCAGGTCAGCGCAGCGGGTCATGTCTTCGTAACTAGAGTTCGTGCACGAACCGATCAGACCAGCGCTCAGCTCCGTGGGCCAGCCGTTCTGCTCGGACGCCTGCTTCATGTCAGCGCCTGCAACGTGTCCAAGATCGGGCGTAAACGGACCGTTCAGCATTGGCTTCAACTCGTCAAGGTTGATCTCAATGATCTGGTCGTAGTGAGCACCCTCATCAGCACGGAGGTTAGCCTGGAACGACTCAGCAGCTGAAGCGATGCCGCTACGCTTGGTGGAGCGCAGGTAGTCGCCCATGCGCTCCGTGTAAGGGAACGTGGAGCACGTGGCACCGATCTCAGCACCCATGTTACAGATCGTGCCCATACCCGTGCACGAGATAGACTCGACACCAGGACCGAAGTACTCGACAATGGCACCAGTTCCGCCCTTGACGGTCAGGATGTCAGCCACCTTGAGGATCACATCCTTCGGTGACGTCCAGCCCGACAGCTTGCCCGTGAGGTTAACACCAATGACCTTAGGGGCCTTGAGCTCCCAAGCCATGCCGGCCATGACATCAACGGCGTCAGCACCGCCCACACCGACGGCGCACATGCCGAGACCACCGGCGTTGGGGGTGTGCGAGTCCGTGCCGATCATGAGACCGCCGGGGAAGGCGTAGTTCTCCAGCACGATCTGGTGGATGATACCGCTGCCAGGCTTCCAGAAACCCATGCCGAACTTGGCACCAGCCGACGAGAGGAAGTCATAAACCTCCTTATTGACGATCTTGGCGTTGTTCAAGTCCGTGTTGGAGCCCTTCTCGGCCGTGATCAAGTGGTCACAGTGGATGGTCGTGGGCACGGCCGTCTTGGGCAGACCCGACGAGATGAACTGCAGCACAGCCATCTGGGCCGTGGCGTCCTGCATGGCCACGCGGTCCGGGCGCAGCTTGAGGTACGTCTCGCCGCGCTTGGCCTTGGTGGTGGCGTCATCCAAGTGGCCGTAGATGATCTTCTCAGCCAGAGTCAGCGGCTTGTTGCCGTTGGTCTTGCGCACCGTGTGGAGGTTCTTCTCCATCTTCTCGTAGGTCTGGTCGATCGTGGGGCTGCCTTTGGGGTCCAGCACGGACAGGGGCACGGGCACGCCGCAGCTAGAGGACATGCTGGCCTGCACATGGCACACCACCCAACTGTCAGACCAAAATACGTTTAACATGCACTGTCTACTACCGCCCGAGACGCACCTTCATGGCGGTGGAGCGCAGCTGCTGCCGCGCGGCGCGCGCGCTCGTGGAGACAGCGTACATGTTGCAGGGCGAGTGGGCGTTCGGCGTCCGTTCCGCTTGTGAGGAGATCCCGAAATGCCACGGCGGGTGGTCCAGACAGATCCCCCTACGGAGCAAGGACGGCTCACCTGTAAATTACCGATAAATTACGGGGTCGTGGATGTCGTCCCTCCTTCGTACATTTTTCTACTAGACAATAAAAGACGCGTCATCTCTCTGTATTTGAAGTTAGTAAGTGGACAACGGCCGCGCAATCTCAGCCGCACGTGACCCAGCTGCCTGATACCGCAGTACGTTTAACGTTCGGTCGAGCGGAAAAAGGACTCGAGCTTCCTTTCGTTCTGGTGGTCTGTCCCCTGTCCGAGTCGGACTCCGACAGGCTGAGAGCGTCGAGGAGGTCACTGTTGCGATTTGGCTTGCGTTTGCGCACCTCTCATCACCATCGTCCACATCTCAACTTTGCGTTTTGCAGCGTGCATTCGCCCATGTGTATGCGTTTCCGTCTAACGCTGGTGGTGGAGGTTTAGGTCCAGCAAGGCCGAGTCACAGCATTAGATTGCAAAAAGGGTGTCCGACCATGAAGATGGGCTCCAAAATGTGCCCAATTGCTTACCAGAGGGAGTCTATCCCATGAACAAGCAGTAGCCAAGGTAATCATGGATGTTAGGACGCCGCACTGAGCAAGAATTACTGGTCACCACCGTGCGTTTGTTCTCAAACCACCTCCCAAGCGCTCTAAGAATAGCGTGCTACAGTATTACCAGCTTTGCTGTCCAGTTACACTTTGTACAGTGGTGGATCGCAAGATATGCCTGTGAGTGTATCCAATACTATCAGTGAAGTATCCAATACTTCACTGATAGTCATTACGCCAATGGTCTACTGTAATTTACGATGCTGGCACTGCCTGGTAACCTGCCAATGGCAGTCGTAGCTCATGCATCACACTGTGACTGTGATTCACAGTACTCGCCAAATTGACGATCTTGGACGCCATTTTGGGCGCCAAGTTGGCGGCCAAAATCCAATCTTGAAGATCGTCAAATTGGTGAGTATTCCGCTGCATGAGCTTCGACTCCATTCGCGTGAAATGGGCAATGCTTTGGGCAAAAAAGCGCTTCGGTGATGGCTGATCAAAGGTTGGTGTCAAGTCAAACTGAAGCGCAATGTCACATGGTGTAATTTATTCGCATTCTGGTTGGCCGGGGGCTCACTGGAACTTTTCCTGGACAATTGTCGCAAACTAATGCTCGCAACTGGCTTCGTTTCGTCCAGTTAACGTCCAGTTTTCCAGGTGATCGTTCGTTTTGTGCCCGTCATTTATTTCCACTTCAACCGCAAAAACAGTCCGCAAGTACGTCAGTCCTCGATGTGCATCAGAGCGCCGGATCTGATGTACACCGCAAGTTGTTCAGTGGAGAGCACTCCCCACACCGTGGCGCTGGCAAGCTCATTGTCAGCGCAAGTTCATCTCTCGATGGATGCTGCTGCAACGAATAATCCTTTTGATTGGGGTAACGGTGACATTTGAATCGAAATGGACGCTGATCTCTAGAAGTTATGGGATAGCGATGGCAATTGTTGCCAACGATTGAAAACAGGTTGGGAACATGTTGAGCTTGAAGACAGCGTCGTGATAATACCATGGGGGAATATCGCTGTGGTGGAGGTGAACAACTGGTGCTGTTTCATTTATCTCCGATAAATACAAGTACACCAAGGACTTCCTGTCGAGACCGACGTCTACTGAGTTAGCGCTCCGTGCTCGTGCACTTTGTGAGCTGTCTATGGTGCTGGGGATACGACTTCCCTCCTTTGAACAGAAGTCGTCGTTTTTGAGCTTGGGCATGATCGGTGACGTCCAACCGCAGGATGTGACGTTGTTTCTCGAGTTACGACGGTTTTGCCCGTGGCAACTGACGAACTATGTACATGTAAAATGTGCATCTACTCATACTTGAGTCAAGTAACTTGGCCTCACTTGATCCTCAAATGCAATATATGAAGGACAGCCACGAACGCGAGCTTTTGTTTGAATGCTTTGGTCACGTAACAGGATTTCAATTCTCCGAGGAAGCACAAAACTCAACTCTGGCGGCTCATGTAGCAGAGTGAAGTATCGTGTTCATGAGTATACGAATTATTACGTGCACTTGGTACTTCAAAGGACATGTAAAAAGCCAATTTTGGTTGCCGCAAGAAGCCCAAAATGTAGCCATGTCGCTGTCAATCACGTCGTACTTAGTCATGTCCATCACTGTACCTCTCTCTTGCCATCTGCAACATTTTGCCGATCAAAAGGCAATCGGCAACCAAGCGCAGTTCGTCTGCTGAGTGAAATGCACATCAAGCAGGTGATCGTGTGTGGTTTCCGCAGCTACAAGGACCAAGTGGCCGTCGAGCCTTTCAGCAAAGAGCACAACGTAGTGATCGGCCGCAATGGCACTGGAAAATCCAACTTCTTCGACGCCATCCGCTTCGGACTGCTCACCTCTCGCTTCGCCAACCTGCGACCCGAAGAGCGTCAAGCGTTGCTCCACGAAGGCTCCGGTAAACACGTCATGTCTGCGTACGTGGAGATCGTCTTCGACAACAGCGACGGGCGACTGCCTGTGGACGACGAGGTAGTGGCGCTGAGACGAACGATCGGTGTCAAGAAGGACGAGTTCTTCCTCAACCGCAAACATATCAACAAGAGCGACGTGGTGCATCTGCTGGAGAGCGCGGGATTCTCCCGCTCCAACCCCTATTACATCGTGCAACAGGGCAAAGTAAACGCTCTTGCAGTGATGCGTGAACGAGAGCGACTCGAATTGCTGAAGGAAGTGGCAGGCACGAAAGTGTACGAGGACCAGAGAGCCAAGTCGCTCAAGGTTTTACACGAGACACAGACGCAGAGAGAGAAAATCAAGGAGGTGGTGGAGTATATTGAAACGAGGTTGACCGAGTTGGAGGAGGAGAAGGAGGAGCTCAAAGAGTACCAACAACTGGACAGAGAAAAACGAGCACTGGAGTACACGATGCACGAGAAGGAACTGCGGAATGTACGAGCAGAAATTGAAGTTCTGGAGAAACAGAGACAGGAAGAGAGTATGTTGGCGACGGCTCTGTATGAGAAACTCATGCATGTCCGAGCTGAGATCAGTCGGATTGACAGCGACCATCGCAGTAAAGAACATGATCTTGCCCAGCTAATGGACGAGAAGAAATCTCGAGAGGATGAGCGTAAGGGACTTATGGAAGCCAGGTATAAATTGGAGATGGAGGTGGATGAACTGAAAGAGCACATTCGAGCGGACAGCGCGCAGCGGTCTGCAGTGTCGAAGGAAGTTGAAGTGGTGAGACGTGAGATTGAAGCCAAGCAAGCGCAGTTGAACAATGAGATATTATCTGCACTTCGACAAGCAGAGCAGTCGCATGACCAGGTTGCACGAAATCTTCAGGAGTGCAAAGCGCAGTCAGAGCATCTTATCGCCAAACAAAGTCGCAAGAGTCAATTCCACACACAACAGCAGCGTGATGACTACCTCCAGTATGCAATCAGCGATTTGGAGAGTTTAGTGCGTCGAAAAGAGGCAGATACAGCATCTTTGAGGGGCTCCATGGAAGGCTTGGCGCGATCAATTGAGGGGTCTGAGCGAACACTCAAGCATCAGATTGAAGAGTTACGTGAGCATCGGCGTGAAGTGGATTCTATCGGGGCAGAACTTCTCCGTTTAAAGGAGAAACGCAACGTCCTAAATGAAGAGCGAAAGGAAAAATGGCGCGAGGAGAACCATATTTCGCACAACATGCGCGATTTGGAGAAAAAGTTAAATGAAGCAGAGAATGCTTTACGCAGCACGATGTCATACGACGTCCGCCGTGGTCTACAGGCAGTGCGGGAGATGCAAAACAGCGGCCATATCCTAGGGATATATGGAGCGCTGATTGATCTGGTGAAACCTGTTGACGAGCGTTATTGTATTGCTGCGGACGAGGCTGCAGGTGGCGCTCTTTTCCACGTTGTCGTAGACACGGATAACACGGCGACGCGCATTATGCGCGAACTAGAAAAGAAGAACTTGGGTCGACTTACGCTTTTGCCTCTAAACCGTCTGAAGGTGAAGGATCACTTCGATTATCCTCGAAAAGACGACGTTGTTGCGTTGGTTGAGCAGCTGGAGTATCCTGCGGAGGTTCGCAAGGGCGTTATGACTGCCTTTGGTAAGAAGTTGCTGTGTCGGGACTTAGATACGTGTGTTCGTTATGCAGAACAGACAAACATGGATTGCTTAACATTGGATGGTGATATGGTTCACCGTCGTGGTGCTCTTAATGGTGGGTTCAAGGATCCACAACGATCTCGTACTCGGGCGATGATGTTAGTAAAGCAGACACAACTGGATTTGGAAAGTGTGAAGGACAGAGCTCAAAGAGTGAAGGCGGAATATCAACAAATGGACCAGCGAGTAACTGGTGTGCTTAGCGAAATCCAAAACCTTGAAGCTGAAAAGAAGAACGCCATTTCTGCGTATGAACGCTTGGATGATGAAATATATCGGCGCAGGAACCACATTCGTATCGAGAAAGAAAATCTAGTACAAAAAGAGCGGAATTGCGAGCTTCAGGAACAAGAAGTGAATGGTTGGGTTGCAAAAGCTACGTCGCTGCGCTCGGAGCTTATCACACCAATGCAAGATACCTTAACATCTGACGAGCAAGCATTGTTGCACTGTTTGTCTACTAAGATATCGTTGTTTGAAGCAGAAGAACGGGACCAGCATCAACGATTGGAAGAGATACGATCCAAGAAGGAAGGCATTGAAACGGTTTTGGAAGAAAATCTGGTTAGACGGGAGAATGAGTTGACTCGGCAGCTTGGAGAAGGAATTGAAGAGCTGGCAATCAGTGAGCGAGAGGAAAATCTGAAGGCTAAGCAGATTGACTTAAATGACGCCTCGCGTTTGGTGGACTACAATACATCATCGCTGAAAGATCTTGAGGGCAAAATCGAGAAGTTGCAACAAGATATCACGAATGAGAATGCACGAGTTGATGCACTAAATGGTGAGGATGTTGCCCTGAGCGATCAAATTCAAAAAGAGGCTCAACGATCAGAAAAGATATTAAACAAACGTCGTCGGTTGCTGAAGAAGCGTGAAGATGCAACTCGAGATATTCAAGAGTTAGGGACGTTGCCAATTTCCGAGCTGGAAAAGTTTAAAGTTTTGGAATATCAGGATGTGATCAAGCAATTCAAGCGCCGAAATGAGAAGCTGACAAAATATAACCATGTGAACAAGAAAGCGCTGGATCAATTTATGAGCTTCAACGAGCAGCGTGCAGCGCTTTTGGAACGAAAGCAGGAGATTGATGATTCGTACAATACAATTAATGATCTGATCGACATTCTGGATAAGCGAAAAGATGAAGCCATTTTCCGCACGTTCAAAGGGGTAGCAGGCTTCTTTTCAGAAGTGTTCCGCGAACTGGTACCAACTGGAGAAGGAAAGATGATCCTGGTTGGTTCTGACACTACACAATCCGATGCAAATGGTGGTGATGCATCTCTGGAGTCGAATGTTGACACCTATTCTGGCGTTCAGATCAAAGTGAATTTCCGCGGAGAGGGCGACTCTTATTTGATGCAGCAGCTCTCGGGTGGTCAAAAGGCTTTGGTGGCTCTTGCCTTTATCTTTGCAATCCAGCGCGTTGACCCTGCTCCTTTCTACTTATTTGATGAGATTGATCAGGCATTGGATTCTACTCATCGAGCGGCTGTTGCGGCGTTGATTCACCGTCAAGCGCACTCAAAGGATAGCCCAGCACAGGTGCGAATAGTGCTATCTTGACATATGCAGGTTCTCATCAATGTTAAGCAATTGTGTTTTTTCAGTTTATCACGTCGACATTTCGCCCTGAGCTAGTGAATATCGCCGACAAATTCTACGGTATCGGCTACCAGAACAAGATCAGCAACGTTTACTCGATGGCAAAGGATGAGTCGCTCGATTTTATCTCCAATATTATGGCCGAGGAAGAGGATGTTGCAGGATCACAAGCGTAGGTTCCGTTTCATCTGGTCTAGCGGTTTTGATTAACCAACGATTTTTCACTGAAACGTGAAGAGTAACATTTATTCTACTGGTTTTGTTCCTCACTCAGTTTTTTGCAGATCGAACTCGTTTGCCTGACTTGCGCAAACCAAGTGCGTCGCGCTCATCAGCCTGCTTCGATTTAAAGGCACTCTTGAGGCTTTCAAGTTTCTTCTCGGTCACAGGCCACTTGTTGCACGCCTTAGAATTCTGCCAAAAGAACACACTTGTGTCGAAAGAGGCGATACGCCAGCGCGTCTTTCGGATCTGCTGCTTACCTTCACAATACCCGTGCTGCTTCTGCGGGATGAGCAGGTGTCTTTGGTTGAAGCGACTAGCATTAAGTTGCTGCCATCCCTGTTTATCAGTACATATCCGCACACCATGAGAAATTTGGCAACAGTGTAGTGCAATAACGACGTTACCTCAGTTTCTTGCCACGCAGGAATGATGACGATAAACGCCAAGGGTCCGTCAGCAGCATTGAGAAGCGCAGTCATGTGGTCTGCCATGCGCTTAATGACCTTAGGGATGAAAGGTGGATTGGCTTCGAAGCATCTAGGAAATACATGTATGTTAGCACAAACAGTACTAGCTAGGAATCGAACTACTTCATTTCGTACCCAGAGCGCGGCGAGAAATCAAAGAAGCTGCCCACACTTCCAAATGCAAAGTCCGTGTCAAGAAAGGCACTGCAGAAACGGGAGTAGCGGCAATTCAAGGGCGAAGCAAAGCATTCCATCTTGCAGTCAAACTCATTCAGCAGCACTTCAAAGCATTCTTCGTTCAATGCAGCCTGGCCACAAACAACGATAACGTCACAAGTACCGCTCCACCATCACAAACCAGACATACCCTCAATGCTTCGTACCTGGAAACCTCCCCCATCCAGCGAATCGTAGCGAAGTAACAGACAGAACAACGCACTCTCGAACTGCCGTTGATCCTTCGGTGCCATACTCGATCCATGCCTACTCAACCCCTGCTTCCGCGCGTACATCTCCCGCAGTTTGGCAAGATGCTCCGTCCTGAGTTTCACCGCCGAGTTGCCGTACGTCAATTGCCGCATGTCGTCCTCCACCACCGCCACCTGCACCTTCTTCTGCTTGCCGGCCACAAAGTCCTGCTGGCTGAATTTCCGCAACATCCGCTCCGACTCGCGTGTGAGCGTTTTGCATTTCTTCGTAGCCCCCGACTTGGTGGCTCCAGCCTTGCGGAACTCTTCGAGCAGTCCACTATAATCACTTCCTGCGTGGGGGATCAGTGGATCGTGCTCCTTCACCGTGAGCTGCGACGTAAACTGCCACGTCTCGTAAGCCGAGTTCGGGAGCTTCTCAATGCCCAAATCCTCGCTAGCACGACGGATTTTGTTGCACAGAGCGCGCACTGTTTGCTGCCGAGCGATTTCCATGGCCGGATTCACTGTACGCGTCTTGACAGCGTCCTCCAGTAGGTGTAGAGCCGCAGAGTCCAGCGGCATCTCTTCCTGGGGATTCCAGATACCAGACGCAGGCGTCGTCAATCGCTCGCGTTTCTTGCCTACAGGCGTTGCAACTGCATCAGCCTTGGCTTTCTTACATTCAGAGCTCTCCACGGGCGCGTTGCCTGTGGCCGCAGCCATCGACGCCAAGATGGCATCCAGGTCCATGCCAACTGTCAAATGGCAATTGGCATTAAAGTGAGGTGGCTACGTTGAAGCAATAACACTGTCTATTTCTGTAAAATATTCGTTTATTTCCGATCCGAGCGATTGGCTGGTGTTGCTTCCCTTCATCGGAGCTCTTGGGCCTCGACACTTTGAGTTTTGCAGTAACTCTCGTATCAAGTATGGGTCACCGTAAGTTCGAGGCCCCGCGTCACGGCCACCTGGGATTCCTCCCCAAGAAGCGCACCAAGCACCACCGCGGCCGCGTTCGCAAGTTCCCGCGCGATGACGCGTCCAAGGCGCCGCACCTCACGGCCTTCATGGGCTACAAGGCCGGCATGACGCACATCGTGCGTGAGGTGGACCGTCCGGGCTCCAAGGTGCACAAGAAGGAGATCGTGGAGCCCGTGTCTATCGTGGAGACGCCCCCCATGGTCGTCATCGGTGTCGTTGGCTACCTGGAGACTCCCCGCGGACTGCGCACGCTCACGACGGTGTTCGCCGAGCACTTGAGCGAGGAAGTGAAGCGTCGCTTCTACAAGAACTGGTACAAGTCGAAGCGCAAAGCTTTCACCAAGTACGCCAAGAAGTACCAGACCGCCCCGGCCGACATTGAGAACGAGCTCAACCGCATGAAGAAGTACTGCCAGGTGGTGCGCGTCATCGCTCACACGCAGATCCGTAAGGTGAAGCTTCGTCAGAAGAAGGCCCACCTCTTGGAGGTGCAGGTCAACGGCGGTTCTGTCGCTGACAAGGTGGACTTCGCCAAGTCGCTCTTCGAGAAGCAGGTGCCCGTCACGGCTGTGTTCGCCAAGGACGAGATGATCGACGTCATCGGTGTCACCAAGGGTCACGGTATCGAGGGTGTTATCACCCGTTGGGGAGTCACCCGTCTGCCGCGTAAGACTCACCGTGGTCTGCGTAAGGTCGCTTGTATCGGAGCATGGCACCCGTCGCGTGTTCGCTTCACGGTGCCGCGCGCTGGTCAGCACGGCTACCACCACCGTACGGAGATCAACAAGAAGATCTACCGCATCGGTGCTGCTGGTGACAAGAAGTCGTGCATGACAGAGCAGGATCTGACGGAGAAGGACATCACCCCTCTGGGCGGCTTCCCGCATTACGGTGTGATCAACGAGGACTGGCTCATGATCAAGGGTGCCATTGTCGGCACTAAGAAACGTGCACTTACCCTGCGTAAGTCGCTGCTAGTGCACACCAAGCGTTCGGCCCTCGAGGAGATCAACCTCAAGTTCATCGATACCTCGTCCAAGTTTGGTCACGGTCGTTTCCAGACTGCGGAGGAGAAGGCCAAGTGGATGGGTCCTCTGGCTCGCCAGAACCGTGCTTAAGTCTTTTCCAGGACTTTTGTGCAGCTTTGCTAGATAGCAAGTGGCTGTTGTGGCTCTTGTTTAGTAGCGTAGCACCCATGCTTCTGTTAGACCTTAAGGGAAACTAAAGCAAACAATGATACTGCTGCAAACTCTAATCTGTCTAGCTGTGTGTTGCCGTTAAATACTCGTCGTTGTTTTGATTTTTTAAATAGAACGTTGGATGCAATGATTTTAATCAGGGAAACCAGTGGTCGGAAAAATCTATTGCTCCCTAACGATTGAACTGCAAATTCTCAATTGCAGAGATCCGAGATATTGGAATGTACATGTAGTAGAAAGTTGAAACTAGCGATCTGGGCACCCGCTACGCGGGTGCTGTGGGTATGTTTTTTTGTATGGTTATTTTGTTTCGCTCGCTCGTCGTTAAACCCAAGGATTATAGCACTTAGATTTCGCACAAATTGAGTTAATACACCAGTTACTGTTGTAGAATGTTTCATACTCCATCGTGCTAACGTTTAGAATGAATGTCCTAAAACCTAAATATTATACATGTAAGCTAAACCATATCTACCACTAACTCAATCAACCTGTCCTCGACTACGTTGCTTCACATGTGCTCAGGTGCCCCAATTTAAGTCTTTCTACATCTGGCTTGGTATTGTATGGTTGCCACTATACTGAAGCGTGTATAAAACCTCTATTTACTAACCGAGCAACGCTGTTCTTTAATTCCCTTCCTCCTTTTCTGTTGCTATGCTTCGTCCAAAGTATTGCAATATGTAACCATCTACATGTATAATAACAGTCTTATCGACATCTGGTACACAGCGCAGATATCTGGTAGTACTTAAAGTAAGATGTCATTAGTACCCCTTA
>NBNE01000554.1:0-20507 GCA_002215365.1 Phytophthora megakarya
TACTCACTTCGGCATTTGCCTCCAACTACACAAGCTCTTCCTCAATACACCATTCATACCTGGCTTCGGCCACAGCGAGATGTCGAAAAGGTTCACCCTCACAACCACTCGACTTAGACCAGGTAGTGGTGGGTCCTTCCACAGCACGGTAGCAATTTTCGGCACACTGTGGAGAACCATCCTTGTCGAGGTCACCGACGTAGATCGTGCCGAGGGTATCGTCGGAAAATTCTAATTGTGACTTTTCCTTTACTGCAACACCCACGATGTTGACCTTGATGTTGTCGTACGGCCAGCAATTGTAGCCGATAAGCCAGTGGTTCCACCCAGCAAGCTGACGCGTCAACATTGGTTCCAGTTTGGCGGCGACTTCCTTGGTCAGCGTGTTATCGTTGTCCCAGCGAATACAGTAGTTGATCGAACCCTTGTTGTGCACGACGTGGTCCATGATCCAGTTGTTGTACAGCCTTGCCTCCTCCATACGGTTGTCCCAGATCCACTTCAAGTCGGTCGGACTGATGTAAGTGTTTGGGTTGCCGACAACGCATTCACCGGACCCCGAAGTGATGGCTCCGAAAGTGGCGTGAGCAGCACTGCTGTTCGATGCCGCCGCGTACGTCTCGGCAATTGCTACTGAAGCTAGAACGACTGTAGCGACGGTTGAAAGAAGCCTTATTGTCATGGTGTACAATTAAGAATGACCTCCTGCAAGCTTGGAATTAAAGTGGAATGTATCGACCGCAGATATTACTTAACACCATAAGAAACGTGAGAACATTGCATTTGAACGTTTAAAAACAACTCGTTACGCGTACTATTAGGCAGGTATCGCCCAGTTGCAACTTGTGCGACCATTGTGTCCATGCAAAGTTAGCATTGCAAACTGTATAGACAGTATGAAAGTGATTACTCGTAGATAACACTGGGATGTGTAGTACAAAAACGTAGATGTTTACTCGCCTTCCCTCTAGAGATGATATCTTGCCTCATAGTCCAATAATCATGTACTACCAGCATGTACAGTACACTGATTCCAGTATAGACATTCCCCCTGTTGCACATTAGTAAAGTGTTCATGCATCGTCCAATCTTTGGCTCAAAATCGAACATCGCAGGTAGTATTTGAATTTATACTTTGTACTTGAATCGATGACTACAGCACTTATCGTAGTAAAGCGAATCTGGTTTCGGTTACTCTTGGTTGTCGTGCTTCACCAGTCTTGTATTAGTGCTCTCCTGGTCGATTTTAACCTCGATGCAAGCGATTCTTCAAAAGTTGAGACTCCAACTAGTGTGGGTGACGTTGCACCAAAGGGATATTTGAGAGCTCGCAAGTTGAGAATGACTACTGAAAGCGACAGTTCAGATGAGCGAGGCTTCAACGTCGGGATACCGTCAATCCAGATATTTAATGATATTGCGAGCGCCAAAGTGAAGATGTCATCAAAGAATCAACGAGCCACGGACGAGCTCTTCACGAAGTTAAAGGTTAACAGAGTGAAGACGGATCTTTTCAAGAGCCCACGCTTTAAAAATTGGTTCAACTCGGTTAACAGAGCGTATTCGAACAGTATGGAGGGAAACGTTGCAATGGTGACGACACTTACAGCACACTATGGTGATGAAGCTGTGGCCAAAGTACTACTTGAAGCAAAGAGAATCGCAAAAACAAAAAGTTTTGCATGGAAGCTAGAAAAAGCACAATTCACGAAATGGAAACGGGATCAAAAGAGTGTGGAAAATGTATATAAACTGTTAAAGCTTGACGAAATGGGAGATAAGCTGTTTAAAAGCTCAGGAGCAAATACTTGGATTCAATACGCCTCTAACTTCCAGGTGAAAGGCGACGAGGCTATGTTTTTGACTTTAAAAACGCAGTTCGATGACCAAGCATTTGCGAAGATGTTGATGCTGCGAAAGAGGATAATGACATTGCCACAAGTCTTGAGAAAGTGGAGCTTGAACATTGGCTAAACACTGGGAAATCAAGCGACGAGGTTTTTAAACTACTCCGCCTAAACGATGAAACTGGGAACCTTTTGAAGAATCCTGCATTTAACACCTGGGTCTCATATGTCACCAAGATAAACAAGCAGAACCCATACGATATTGCATTTGCTAAACTTTTGGTCCGCTATGGAGGACCAACATTGGCTAAATTGATTGTAGGGGCAAAACAAGATCCCACAATGAACATAATTGCTGGTGGTCTGGAGGTTGCACTTCATAAACACTGGATTGATGAAGGAAAATCTGCGAACGAAATATTCAAATTGCTGAACCTGGAACAAGAGGGTGGTGCTGTTGTCACTAGTCCAATGTGGGGCACGTGGAGTTCTTACTTGAGAAATCTTAACAAAAACAACCCTGACGAAGCTGTGTTCCTGACCCTGAAGAAACAATTTGGTCAAGAAAAAGTAATGACGATGGTGGACACGACAAACGAATTCGGGGTTAAAACACATGTTGCAGGAAAGTTACAGGAGGAGGTTTGGAGCAGCGAAGGGAAAACAGTGGATAACATCTTCAAGATGTTCAAATTAGACGTGAATGGAGATAATTTCGTTAAAAGCCCGCTGTTAAGTACTTGGATGTCCTACCCCATGACACTGGAAAACCACAACGACGATTTGAATGCTATTTCATACTTGGAGAAACGATTTGGAAATTTGAAACTGGCACGCATACTAGATGACTCGCTACAACAGAATAACTCCGCCACCACTCAAGCGTAGGAACGAGTCCAATTCAAACAGTGAATGCAAAGGGGTTAGGACCCCCAAAGCTGATTTGATGGTGCTATCAAAATCATACCGTCGGAATTTAAAAGTTTTTACAAGGCGATGGTCGGCGCTCCTTCTAGTACCTTTTAAGATATCGATCCCAGTGAACGGATATCTCTGCGTGTATTACACCTCCGACCTCTGTCATTAAAATGAACAAGATACAATGTGAGGCTTCTTGATCAGTATCCATGCACGCGTATCTAGACCATGATCACGCGCTCCGTTAAATTGTAACCTTACCCACCAACTAGTAACACTTGACCTGTTGTGCCGACATTTTCTCTGATTGCTTCCTTCACCACTGTGGTCGTAGCAATCTTAGACGCAACAAGCATATACTGTGATATCCCAAATATTTCCGCTTTGCCAAATTTGAGCAGTGCGTATATGTCGTTAATATTTAACTGCATTGCTTCATATATATTTACGACGGCTGTGTCATTAGTGGAAACGGGGGAGTTGCTGCATAATTAATAGTACCAAAAGAGACGTCAAGAAGAAATTGAGCTCTCTAATTTTATCTCCGCATCAGCTCCGAATAGTTGTGGAGTGGCATACAGTGCTGAGCCTATGATGATAGCCGTATATAATGTTTACAGCAATAGTATGGGAAATATTCACGAATATCGAATACCACGCACCGCCGTTCTAAGAACTACTCCAGTTTAAGAGATTCACGCATATACTTCGAAGTAGTAATTTTGGATTACCAATATATTGATTGTATAGCATGGGAACTTGGAATTACGAGTTCATTGGGAAAAATAAAATTTAGACGTCACATTAAAACGTTGTTGACCTGAGTTTTCACGAAGTCAATGGATGTTTTTATTGTATTGTCAGTACCCAAGTGTGTACATGTATATAACGCTACCGTAGAAGCATTTCACTAGGCACGGGCGATTGAAGTTATCCACGTAGCAAACTGACGTGTCACTGTAGGCAAAGCATGATTCTCAGTTTTTATCGAGCTGATAGATCTAGTGTAGATATTCAAGCATTCTGGGGTCTGTAAAGAACTTTTCGAAAATTTTCCGCTCAACGTCATCAGAACCTCGATCGGCAATACCCATCCAGTTGTACACCAATTGGGGATTCTCCTTCATCCTCAACCAGTACTTGATCTGCATTGTTTGTAATTCCGTGGCTATGCTGTCCGTTTTCTCGACACCCTTTGCCGCAATTAACATTTGTGCCAAGTTTTCGTCTCCATAGTAATGCGTTAATGTGTCAACCATTGTCGTTTTCTTCGAGGGGTTCTCATAGTTGAATTTGCTTACATAGCTAGCCCATTTGTCCAAACGTGGGCTCGTAAGCAAATCACCGCTGGGTGTGTTGAGTTTGTAGGCCTTGAAAACTTCATCTGGGGATGTTCCGGTTCTCAACCACTCTTGCATTTTCCCATCATCGACACCCGTAACCGTACTTTTCATTCCTAGCGGAGTTTTCGGTGAATTGACCAATTTAATCATTGCGTCTTTCGAGTAATGGGTTGACAAGGTTGATAGCATGGTCGTTACCTTGTTTGTAATATCGATATCGTCGATGTATTTGCTCCACAACATGAACACTGGAGAGTCAAATAGGTTGTCGTCAACCTTGTTTAGCTGAAGAATAGTAAACACATCGTCGACAGATTTACCGTTCTTCAACCAATTCCGGCGCTGTTCAGTTTGCAGGTTGGTAGCAATACGTTCAGTTATTGAAATTCTTTTCGCTGCAACAAGAATATCTGCCAAAATATCATCCGTGTAATGTTTCGACAAGGTGGAGAATATCTCCTCTACATTTCCGTGACCGACATACTTCATCCATACGGGGAAATCAGGGTTCTGAAAAAGCTTCTTACCAGCTTTGTTGAGTTGAAGGAGATTGAAAACGTCACCATATAATACGTCTTTGTATCTAAATCGGAGCCGCTCGGCTTGTAACGTAATAACAAGATCTTCAGTACTCGGAATTTTCCTCGCAGCAATAAACATCTGCGTCAAAGCATCATCCTTGTAATAAGCTGACAAGGTCGACAACATCGTCCGGTATTTCGTCGATTCTCCAAAATCATTGGCGTATTTGATCCATACAGAAAATTCTGGTTGGGCAAAAAGTTTATCTCCGGCTTTGTTTAATTGCAGAAAGTTGAAAACGTCTTCTATTGGTGTGCGTGCTTTCTTCCACGTCCGAAGTTGCGCTTCTTGAACCTTTGTAGCAATGTCTTGAGTACTGGAAACTTTCTTAGCAGCGATAATAATCTGTGACAATACATCGTCCGGATAATGTCGTGACAAGGTCGAAAACATCAATCGCTCCCTAGAGGAGCCCCCCAGATCATCGGTGTACTTGATCCATACAGGAAATTCTGGACTGTCGAATAGATTTTTTCCTGCTTTGTTGAGTTGAAGCAAATTAAAAACCTTATCTGTTGATGTTCGTTCAGACTTCCACACCCTGAGTTGTACTGCTTGCATCTGTGTAGCAACATCTTCAGTACTCGAAACTTTTTTTGCGGCAACAATCAACTGTGTCAAAATATTTTCCTTGTAATAAGCTGCCAAGGTCAACATGATCATTTCGTCATTTCTCCAACCCCCCATGTCTTGAGCGTACTTGAACCATAGAGGAAATTCTGGAATGTCGAAAAGCTTATTTCCCACTTTCTCGAGCTGTAGTCGTGTGAAAACGATATTTGCTGGTGCATGTGCCTTCTTCCAGTTCTCGATCAGTGTAGTTTGCAACTTTGTAGCAAAATCTTCTCTTCCTGAAACCTTTTTCGCTGTAATAATCATTTCGGACAAAACATCTTGCGCGTAATACCCTGATATGGTGGATATCATAGTTGCTTCCTTGTCCGAAATTTTCACATCGTCCAGGTACTTGCTCCATAGAGTAAATTCTGGGTTGTCAAAAAGCTTATCTCTCGCCTTGTGGAGCTGAAGCCGCGTAAATACGTCATCTACCGGTGTTTGTACATTCTTCCAGTTCTCGATCTGCACATTTTGCAGCTTTGTAGCAAAGGCTTCTCTCGCCAAATTTGTTTTCACAGAAATAATCATTTGGGACAACACGTCTTGCTTATAATAGTCTGACATGATGGATATCATGGTCTTTTCCTTGTCTGAAATCTTCAGCTCGTCCATGTACTTACTCCAAAGAGAGAACTCTGGATTGTTAAAAAGCTTATGTCCCGCTTTGTCGAGTAGAAACCGTGTGAAAACTTCATCTACTGGCGTGTGTACATTTTTCCACCTCTCAATCTGCAAATTTTGCAACTTTGTCGCTAAGCCTTCATGTTCCGGAACGTTCTTCGCTGTAATAATCATTCTGGATACCACGTCTTGCTTGTAATGAGCTGATAAAGTGGAAAGCATCGTTGATTCCTTGTCTGAAATCTTCACATCATCCATGAACTTACTCCATATAGTAAACTCTGGATTGTCGAAAAGCTTATCTCCGGCCATGTGAAGCTGAAGTCGCTTAAACACGTCATCTACCGGTGTGTGTACGTTCTTCCAGCTCTCGACCTGTACATTTTGCAGCTTTGTAGCAACTTCTTCCGTCCCCGAAACCTTTTTTGCTGCAATAAGCATTTCGGACAGTATGTCTTGTTTGTACTCCTTTGATAAAGTGGAGAACATGGTCTCTTCCATATTCATCATCTGCATATCCTTGATGTATTTGCTCCATACAGTAAACTCTGAGGTATCGAAAAGTTTGTCGTCAACCTTGTTCAGCTGTAGGAAAGTAAACACATCGTCGGCAGACTTTTCTTTCGTCGCCCAAAGCTGAAGTTGTTCGGCTTGTAGTTTGGTAGCAAAATCTTCCGTACCTGAGAGTTGCTTTGCTGTAATGAGTAGTTGTGCCAAAGTATCATCCGGGTAGTGCTTCGACAAGGTGGTGAATATGGTCTTGACCTCTTCACGACCGACATACTTGACCCATACAGGAAATTCTGGGCTACCAAAAAGCTTATGTCCCGCTTTGTCGAGTTGAAGGAGAGTGAAAACGTCATCTACCGGTGTGTGTACGTTCTTCCAGCTCTCGACCTGTATATTTTGCAGCTTTGTAGCAACTTCTTCCGTCCCCGAAACCTTTTTCGCTGCAATAAGCATTTCGGACAGTATGTCTTGTTTGTACTCCTTTGATAAAGTGGAGAACATGGTCTCTTCCATATTCATCATCTGCATATCCTTGATGTATTTGCTCCATACAGTAAACTCTGAGGTATCGAAAAGTTTGTCGTCAACCTTGTTCAGCTGTAGGAAAGTAAACACATCGTCGGCAGACTTTTCTTTCGTCGCCCAAAGCTGAAGTTGTTCGGCTTGTAGTTTGGTAGCAAAATCTTCCGTACCTGAGAGTTGCTTTGCTGTAATGAGTAGTTGTGCCAAAGTATCATCCGGGTAGTGCTTCGACAAGGTGGTGAATATGGTCTTGACCTCTTCACGACCGACATACTTGACCCATACAGGAAATTCTGGGCTACCAAAAAGCTTATGCCCCGCTTTGTCGAGTTGAAGGAGAGTGAAAACGTCATCCGGCGCAGTGCCAGCATTCTTCCACGTCTGGAGCTGTGAATTTTGCAACTTTGTTGCAACTTCTTCAGAACTCGAAACTTTCTTCGCGGCGAGAATCATATTTGATAGAATTTCATCGGTGTATCGAAAGCGAGTTTTCAACGCCGAGATGATGACTGTATCTGCGTTACCTTTGGCCAGAATCGTCATATAAGTGACCCAAGTGTTGAGATGTGGCTTCTGGAAGAGGTTATCACCATTAGTAAGTTTCAACCGAGTAAGGACATCCTCTGGAGATTTTTTATTCTTCGCCCAACTCGCAAGGACTTTCGTTGACACTTTTAACGGTGTGAACAATGACTTGATTGTTTCCACTGCAGTTGTAACACCACCTCTCTCCTCTTTTTCCTCATCCCATAGTTGATGAACCCTTAATGACCGCTCTAAAACATCAGATTTCGAACGATTGATGGGACAAGCGACCACAACACTTGAAGCAAAGAAGACAGAAATCAACAGCACGAAGCAGTTCCGTTTCATGATATTCGAGGGAACTTCTCGACCGCGAGGAAATTCAGTGAATAAAAGAGAGAAGCCATCCGGAAACTTTGGTTGCCATTTCCCTTTTCATCAAAAAGTCAGTGGTTGATAGCACAGATTACGCTTTTCGATGATTATTAGTCCCATCCTTAGGAGTCCAATAGTACTAGTCTATTTAGGAAAAAATAAAAAAAAAACAATTATGCGGACTAGGGTTTTATAAAAAGCGTTTGAACTGTGATGATTTCTGCATCAGCTAGCCACCCAATTAGGGATTTTAGGAGCAAAATGCTTCACCGTTTCTGTAGGATGTAAATACTAAAAGAAAAAGAGTTCATCCAGCGTTTTTAAATCGATTTTCATAATAAACCGCGTGTGATTAGTCACAGACAAAGTTCTAAAAAGGGCAGCCACTATGGGTCAGTCCACATTCAACAAGTGCTACAAAGCAAAGATTACGATACTGTTTTTGATGATAGGAAGTCCACTTCTAAAACTAACGGAAACGGACAGTCTGATTCAGAATTACTATTGAATGTATCAAGGTCCTTGAGAGACGGTAAAGTATAGGAATGCATTCTAGCGTTTCCATAGGATAGTAGTTCTCTATGTATGAATTCACGCACCGCCAAGCATCGAAAGGAGTTAAAACCTTTCGTCTGCCAGGAACTGAACGGCCAGTCAAGTAAAGAACTAGATCGTGACACTTATATTCGGGATACCCGAAGATTGATGGGGTCCCAGCCTCGCGGGATTAATTCGACAGACCTGCGTAACCTGCCCGTAATTCACTCAACATTTATGCAACATCAGAGGGTTACAGCAGGAGTGTCTAGAATATTGCGCGCAATTCAACTCAACCTTAGTATTCCCAGCTACGTCGCAGACGCTCTAGTTTAATTTTCAGCGACAAAGAATACAGTTAAACTAATGAAATAAAGTGCAGGAAAATTGAACTATGAAACTAAAGTAAAATAGTTCAATTTTCCTGCACTTTATTTCATAGTTTGTTTCATAGTTTCGTGTGAACGTATTAAGAAAATGTTCGAATCTGCTTTACCCACCACGGCGCATCAATTGCTTCCCTGTGATAAAACTACCACCAAACAATAGCAAAAATGCGGATGCAATAGCTTCTACTATTCAAAGACAACTTCAGATTTCATTTTCTTTCTATCTCCATTACAAGTGGACACATCAAACCTCGAGCGCAAGTCCAAAATGCGTATTTTTAAGGTTCTATTGGTGACTGTGACGGCTTTTTTTGCGATCGATAACGCACTATCAACTGTTGTTGATGCCGGAACGAGGAATCTACGGAGTGTGGGTATCGCTGTTGCCAGAAATGAAAAACGGGCTGGGTTAAACTTCAGCTGGTTGGATGACCTGGTATACCCGTTACCGGAGCAATTCCAGAGAATGAGGACCTATCCAGCGCATCTAGAAAACACATTCAAGAACTGGAGAGATGGGTGAAAATATTTAGATGATTTCGGCATGTACATGAAGGATCTAAGGATGGCTGACAAGCCAATTGGCCAGTTAAAATAGGCTTATAAGGAATATCTCTAACAACATCCATTCTTTAAGCGCACATACAAACCAGGAATTACTACGATCGAAGATTGGATGAAACACCGATACATTATTGTAATTTGATATAGTTTTCTTAAATTATTTGAGGCTGAAATTATGTATTTCCAACAACGTCTGGAAACGTGCTGTGACCGGTTTACCAAACCAGAGTGGGGTAGCTGATACAAGAATCTAGAAGTAAGGTCATTTTCTTCATCTCCAGCGTATGGTATGCAAATAGATTTTCTGCAAAAGTTAACAGCTACTCCGCTGAGAAGGTAGCATCTAAGGTATCGTTTCAGCCCACGGGTGAAACGAGTAGTGGCATTTGCAATGAACAAGTCTTCTATGCAAAATTAATTTCACATTGATCTAATTTACTGCTCTGTTGGAACATGCATTTTTCATCATTCAACAGTAATTCGGTTATATTTAGAGCATTTTCATATAGTTCGAATTGAATCACGATGTAACTTCGAAGTCTTCGTTCAAGAAATTTATGTCTAACTGACCAGTTGCTAATTAACGATCCCAGAGTGATGTGCAAACAACGTCCGGTTTACCTGATCACTGAGACCAGGTCAATATTCCATTTACTGTAACTTTCATTGCTACCGAGTATCAGTACTTCAACCGTAAGCCACGGGTTATTTCTGAATTAGCACTTTATAATTTACGATCTTCGTCACAATTGCTTGTCGACATTATCCCTCAATGACTTCAGAGATTATATCGTATTCGCGTTTTCGAGTTTCTTTATTCGTGGTCATTATTGCTCTTCAGTCATGCATTGGTGCACAGTCGACAAAAAGCATCCTGAGAGCTTCATGTTAGCAAAATGTTTCAGAGAATGTCTTGTTTGGTGCCCAGGACAAGATATATTTGAGGGCTCGCATGCCAAGAACGAAGAATGAAAACGATAGTTCTGACGAGAGAGGACTTAACCTTGGGATTTCGATGCTTACCGATTGTTCTACTTCGGCAGCCCTGAAAGTTAAGAACGTTATTGGAAGCACCAAACTAAAGATGGCACAATTCACGAACTGGGTGACGGAGGGGAAGAATGGGGGATGATGTTTTTAAGCTACTCGAGCTCGACGAAACAGAAAATAATATTTTTCAGAACGCAGAATTGACTTCTTGGGCGAGGTAAGCGAAGAAATTCCATACCCCCATGAAACCATTTGTTGCCGTTGTAAACACACTTCGACGATGACGCTAACGTATATGCTTATTGCGGGATAGCGGACAGCGATATTGTAGTACAATTAGAGAAGGTGGGGCTTAGACAGTAGATCAGAAGTGACGAGATTTTCGATTTTTTCAAGCTCAAGATCACCAAGGGAGATATCTTGAAAAATCCGGTATATCAATCGTGAGGTTCGTTCGTTGCTATGCCAAAGGGGAGGAACTCTTGGATTTTATGTTTGCGAAACCAGATTCAGCTTCCTACTCATAATGACTTTTTCCAATGATATTTGCTTCCAAAATGAAGGGTTGGGTCCAATGTGGAGCATTAGCCGTAAGTTGAGCGAGCACGGTTACTTTCAAAATTAGTCGTATACGCATCTGATCAGGTGTATGAGCAGGGATGTACTGGGGGTTGCACCCCCTCCCCGGACCCCCGCGGAAGAAAAACATAGTTCTGGTGATGACAAAGGGTCCGTTCGCTATTCAGCTCGTTGCTGGGGCCGCCTTCACAAATATATGGCGGCCCTGCTTCGCAGGGACCCTATCAGAGTTTGCTATGGCTACGCCGCTCGCACACACTGACTTCCGACCCCATGCAAACCTTAAGACTCTTATTTCAACAATTTTAGGGGTCATCTAGCAATTTTTAATGGTGCTTATGCGTCGATAACTAACAAGGAGAGGAGGATTTTTCCTACTGCTGCTACTGGTTCGTCTTTTTTCGAAGTGACGCTCTAACTGGTGGCACACATGGGTTCCTGATTGTGGACCACGGGTAAAACCGACAAACCGGCACTGTAAATTTGATGTATAAAACACGATTCCCTCGGCATACTTAGTAAACATGATCGAGTCCGTATAGGTAATTTTCCTGGCGTTGAGAGCGTAATGGATGAAGCAAAGCGAAATGAGTGAAGCGGGAGAAACGAAAGAAAAAGCGTTTTCAAGTGAAGGAAGACAATGTTCTTATTACTGTACTAGCATTATCTGTTGTACTATGAGTATCTGTTGTACTATGAGTATCTACTGTACTATCAGTATCGTCAAGTGGTCGTGGTTCATTTGGAGTTTCGCCACCAGACGGCTACAAGCAAGCAAGTCAAGCCACCCACAACTGTCAAGCTGATGTAGCGAAAGAGTTTACCCACCCACCATCCCGTGTAGCACAACACGACGTGTTGGGGTTGCCATTCGGCACCTTGTTCTTTGAGCAAGAACCCTCACGACAGTGGGCTACAACCAAATGAACCACGTTTGAACCCCCATTCTGTATGTTTGATTGAAATGACCAAACATAAAATCTTCCTTGACTTCAGTGACAAACGAGTAGGGTGTAGGTACTGGGTAGATGATAGTCTCCATGAAATCCATCATACTGTTTCCACCTTTTGCACGTAGATACAAAATTCTTTATGACAGCGCGCAAAACCCATCAATATCAAGAAGGTAGGAAGGACTCTATACCAAAAAGTGAGGGGTTTGTTTAAGCTATAAATTCTCTTATGAAGTTCCCAGACCAGATTCGTAAGCCTCTCTTCACAAATCCGTGAGGTTGCCTCATGTAAATTTTCTTTTCCCCGTCCATCATTCCATTCAGAAATGACGTATGGACAACCATCTGCTGGATATGACAGTCCAGTATTGTTCCTATTGCCAGCACTAGGTGCAGTGACTCGAATCGTGCCACCGGTGCGTATACCTCAGCATAGTCTACCCCCATACTCTTAGTGGTTACCTTGTGCTACGAGGCGTGCTTTGAACCGCTCGACAGACCCGTCAGCGTTATGCTTTACAATCAGTACCCAATAGCATTGCAGGGCCATACGATCTGGTGGTTATCGTACGAGTTTCCACGTCCCATTATCGATCAAGGAGTCGTACTCTTATTCCAGAGCTTGTTTCCACTGCTCGCTTTGAGGCCCACTCAACGCTTCTTTGAGCAATCGGGGTGTAGGCACTTTATGCTCGAACATTTTCTGTGCAACTGCCTTATTCAACATTGCCTGGAAGCATTGATAGCCCTGATATCTCGTAGGTTTCTTTGTTTCTCGACGTGGCCACGGTTCCCAGATCGGTGGTGCTTCTACGAGCCCAGCCCGTCTGCGTTTCTTAACCCCCACCGCTGGGGTAACCGCCTTTTTAGGCTCTTTAGCTAATACTGCGTCAGTTGACACCTGTGCAAATGGATCAGCTCCCACTACATCCGTACTCTCGGTAGGTGTTTCGGCTTCTTCTGCTGCGGGTGACTCTCGCCCGGTAGATTCAATTGTGAGAGCTTGGTCGGTCTGGCTAAATGCTATCTTGACCATGGTGGCTACATTGGTTGTATCAAACAGGACATATCGGGACAGAATGTGCATGTTGTCATAGATGTCCCATACCTTTATGTAACCTTTAGATTCGTCCAATAATCCCAGAAGCCGGCGCTTTATGGCACGTGCTGACAGCTTCTTATCCTTTCTTAGGACCACTGGTACATGAGCAAAGCATACTGAGCCCCAAGCGGGAAGTTCTTTTACGTTGGGTGGACCATCTCATACGATGTTCTGTATCCCAACCTGCTCATAGGTGTGCGATTCTGACAACATAAGTTATTTTACATGAGTGCTTCTGGCCACCATGTGCGCTCCATATCACCATCCTTCTGTGGACATCTGACTCTATCCAGTTTACGCGGGTGGTCCCGTTCTGCAGATCCTTCTTCTTCCGGGCTATACGCGTTTGATATTTCCGTTGGCTTTGCATTCATCTTTGGCGTCGGCTCGTGCTTAGGCTTGCGCAGTTTAGCGCTCGGCCTGGACCAGATGTTCCGGTGGTCCACACCTGCCACCACATCTAAAGCCAACTTCGGACCATTGACCTTTCTGTGTGGACCGATGCCATTCATCTTGTTGTGCTCACCACCACAGTAGTGGCACTTCATTGTACCATAATTGTAGTGCACATCGCCCACAGTCTGTCAAAGGCCTTAGGCTTGCCCAGAACTTTGGACTTGAGTTTTGCAGGGACTGCTTCAACATGGTTGACTAGTTTGGCACTCGCGAGAGCATAAATCTTGGATTTGCTCCTAGTGCCAAAGTTTGCACTGAGTTTATCCGCCACGCGCTCAAGCGTAAACTTCTCCTGCAAAAAATCAGTCTCGAAACCCCATAAATGCTTGGGCAGAACCGTCAGCACCTTTACCACGATCAACTTTGATCAGGTGAGCTGGATATATAACGCTTCGTGAGCGTTAAGGTTGACTTGTTCGCGCATACTGTGCAAATCTTGAAAGAGCTCCGTAATGCTCTTTAAATAAGTGTTGATGATCTCGTCGAAAGGTTTTACCAGACCAATAACGCCAGCCACGTTACTGAGCCCGTACTGGGTTTCCACAAGGCGCCACAGAGCGTGGATAGGATCGTCCAACGTATTCGTGGTAATGCCCTTGAATACATTAGGCAGTGTCTCAATCAGTAGTCGTCAGATGTACGACGACTGTTAGTCCAGAAATGTTTTGTGGATGCCGTACTGTCAGGTAGCATCTTTGTCCTGGACCGGTGGCGGCGACGGAACAACCGGTTGTCGCTGTAGAAAATCCTCGTAGGTCCTCCACGGCGACTCCCGCTTTGCACACATCTCCTCAACAGCCTTTTGGTGGCTCATTGCTCTGAGGTGGCTGATAGCGAATTCCCGCTGAACTTCAGTGACTGGAAGTTCCCGTTGGTCATGTCGGTCTTGCTCACCTTACTTGAAATGTTAAAACGAAATCTTAGACAAAACTAATAGAAAGCTCACTATAGTGTACTTATTCGATTATTCCTCTATACTAATTGTCTATGCTCTAGACTCGTGCTCTGGGTCTGAGGCAAAAGAGGAAGTGAGATCGTCTTCGGACTGTGTCCTCTACAGCTCTACTCCTCGCATCTAATTGTCATCGCACTATTGGATGACAGTCAGCTCTCTGCCTTGTGTCCAAATCGTAGATGGCGATCTGAACTTCCCTTAGCACTTGCTAAGCATAACAATTAACATATATAAAAGGTTTTCGTTTCATTTGGATAATTTTCTCACTGGCATACAGGACACACATGCCTGCCTGGTAGCGAGAGGGCGGTTAGCGCCTTCCCACATAACACCATTCAACTGGACTATTGATGGGGAGGACACAATCTCGGTTCCATCTAGTAAAGGCCCATAGTCCATTAGGGTAAATTGTCATAGGCAAAATATAGCAAGCCCCTGTGGTGTTATCACAATAGGGGTCTTTAGATAGACCGTGACGGTTGCTGTAAACATTTGAAAAAGTCAGCCAACCGTTTCACCTGTATTGCGTCTTTAGAAAAACTGTATCAGGTGCTCATCTGACGATCACAAATTAGATCTATTTTTAGACAAGGGCCTCGAAATCTGATATTTAGCAACTTTGACACCACTTCCATTTTGAATTGCTTCCCGTCGGCGGTATTCTTCTCCACCATGGGCATATTTCGCTTTAATGACGGCCAAGACAAAGAACTACTGCGGGAACTCATTACTAAGAAGCCATTTGCTGCAGCCTACGGTGAAACTATGCAGTCGTGGGGTTCAGTTGCAGCGGCTCTCTCGCAAGCAATTGGTGTTGAAGTATATACGAAACAAGTGCGCGATCGTCTTGCAGTACTCATGAAGAACCTTGCTGCTGGAGAGCGACGATCAGCCATTGGTAGTGGTATTGAGGAGTCACTTGATGCGAATGACGTCCAGAGCCACTACGACGAGATCAATGGTTTGGTGTCTAAGTATGCTGCACTTGAGTCCATGCACCTTCAACACAAGCGAACCCAAGCGATAAAAAGAAGCGCAAAACAAAGAACCTCAATGTCTGTGCCTCCGGGACCATGACGGAGTGTAATCGACGTCGTTCTCAGCGAAATCCGTCCGACAGCGAGGACGACGATGACGAAAGGGAGATTGTTAGATTGCCTGCTTGTGATACAGAGCTTGAAGAAGGATGATCCTGACTTCAAATACCTACCAAAACCTCTTATCTCAAACGTACCAACGCATTTGTTGTGGAATCCCAGCGACAGGCAAAAATGACACGTGCAAGCCTAGACCAACAAAAGCAACCGTTTGAGCGTCAACTCTCTGCCCAAGAACAGCAACACAAAGACCGAATGGCCTTTCAACGTGAACAAGCTGCACTACAATTGGTATTTCAACGCGAGCAAGCACACCATCGCGCAGAGACCGACGCTGCTAATCGAGCTATGATACTTGCGTGTGCGCGTCTGTTTAGTGACACTTTCACCAAAAACACCAACAATTAAGATCCTTCCGGGTAGAAAGATAGGAGGGTACATTTTCTTTGAATTTTACTAGCATAAACTGAGATAATCACGAAGACTTGGAGGTGACAGATCAAAGTAGTCACTAACACTGTTTCCACCTCGAGCGCACGTAATACATTTAGTTAGTAGTACTGTAACACGATACATTTGGGCTACTGGCGTTGTTCCTGCGCGTTGGGCTCGTTTGAAATCGATTGCTGTCCAGTAGTTTACCACGTGAGAATAGGACCATTCTACAGAAACACGCACTTTGCTCATGGCGTTGTTGACCAATTTCTCGTCTGTAGTTAAGTTCCCGACTGCACCAGTAAAAGGACACGCCAAAACATCATCACAACCGTATGCGTGATCTCCATAGACTCGAAAAGAACGGAAACGTAGGTCACTTCGAATAGATGTGACCAGTTTTGAATTAGTGTACATTTTTATATCGTGGTTACGCCCAGGGAAACCACCTAAAGCGTGTATGATAAGCCCATCAGGAGTTGTCAAACTCTGATATTTAAGAGCATGTTTGCGCTTATGCCCGCTGTACACGGACTGCTGACTCAGGAAATTGCCATCGCGACGTGCGTTACGCGGTGTTGGTAGACAAATACCTCGCACTGTTCCGTCTATAAAAGCCCAAATATTAGTCATAGCACCCCCCACTCTGAAAATGGACTCGGCATAGTCATCGAGATGCTGCGCAGCATATTCACGATTGCAATACACGATGCGCTTATAGCGTTTGTCTAATTGTTGCAAAACGTACAGGAACAAGATTTATAAACCACATGAGTGTCTTCCAAACGTCTCCTCCATGTCAACCCATCGCAATGGAATTGCCAAGCGGTACAACACGATACAAAGACCTTCGACGCCAGTGGCTCGTGTGCCCTCTTTTGTAGTGATTCCTTCCAATCCAATGGCACGAACAAGCTGAACGAGCTGCTCTTTCGTAAACCGAAACTTCGTCATACCGTCGTTGCTACTGAGCGCGTTAAAATTGAATGGATGTAATAAAGGCCGCTCGATGGCTCCACGAGAGGCGAATTCAGCACGTATGATGACAGTTTCGAACGACAACCCGAACTTCACAGCCCGATGCAGCCTTTGCATGAGGTACGCGTCCTTATGGTGTCTTGGGACGCCACGTGTAAGTCTCCGGATATACTGGATAACATTAGTCGACACAGCATCGTCTTCCATATCGTTGTGACTGCGAATAACAGAATGCTTATGATCTCCAATAGGACAGATGCGTCTCTCCCCTCTAAGAATTAAAAATATTGAAGCTAAGACTTAGCAGTCCGTAATTCATGCGTTTTCACCGTAACTTCTCGCTCACTTTGCCTGTTCTGAGAACTGTTCCTGTTCTGGATTTCCTGGTTTAGCATCTGGAAATTGCAAAATATGTGTTGTCAACCTGAAAAGTTGATCCTTTCCAGTTGAGTTAAAGACCTCTAATGCCAGATATGATAGTAATAACGGAAATTAACCGAACATGGTAATAACATGCGAACTATGATTTGTTAATCAGACGGTCTATCGCTTTGTTGCGTGGCTAACTTAGAGTTTTGTATTGTCGACTATGGCGCCAATTCATTTTAACCCCCCCCCACCATTGTAGCCATACAATAGGTTTTTGCTTAGCCCTGTATCAGAATATTTTGTTGGTTGGTGGTGGAATCAGTCCTCTGTGTGTAATACACCCACGAAGCTTGTGTGGTCACATTGACCTCATGGTACCGTAAGATATTTGAAGAAAGAACTACGAAGGTGTCAATTACTGAGTGCAAGCGGTCCGCGCAAAGTGGTGTCAAATTTGGTCGTACACGGATCGCTTTGACCTTATGCGCTAGGGGGGAGTTGGCAATATTGGTGATAATTATGACTCGGTGCTGAAACCACCCGACCAAAATATTAGCCTCACTTTTTTGAGTCCATTCCTTTTTGACACATTGACATGAAATTATAAACTGAAACTTGTATTACATTTAATAACCCGAATACTACCGGTCGATTTTCTAAGTCTCGTTGGGAGCCCGAATAAAGCGTTGGGTTTTACTCGACGACCGAAGCAATGTTCACATCTTAGATTGTTCATCATCACTTCTGCTATGGCTAGACTTATTTGCCAAGTGTTCTCAAGTAGCTGGTGTACCCTTCGACCGCCAATTTTATAATGTCATCGTCCGCTTCAGGGATTTTTTTCAGCTCGGTGGCCAGATCGTGAGGGTCCATCTTTTTCGTGTCTGCAGTCTTAAACGCTGAAAACATCTTTTTGTCTGTTATAGCTTCAATTCGAACGAGCTGCGCTATATCATCCACTTTATCGAGAGCCGAAAACGAGTCTTTCCATAGCATCTTTGCGACTGTGATATGCGCCATCAATTGCTTGAAAGTTTCCCGAATCCCAAGCCATCTTTCTTCCTTGTCACCGTTGGCGATGTTATTGCCTCTCAGAAACCGAGAGTGGTTACTAACACTTTCGTCGGCGCCGCCAAGGCGCATACCTCCCGTAGATATGACACCAGTTAGCGCAACGTCACTACCACCAGTGACAGGAACTTGGTGAAAGGAGAAAGCCAATACAGCGGCCATTACGACGTAGGGCACACGCATGATTGGGTCTGGATGTTATTGGAGTACGTCTTGGAAATCAAATTGAGAAGTGATGGCTAAAGGTCTACGGGAAACCATCTACACAACATACTCATACCAACAATATTTTGTACATTATAAACCTGACCTGGAGTCAGAATATAGACATAGCCTTGTACTGTACCTTCCAGAAATAATACTCTTTCGAAAAAAGTGTACATAGTCAAGATTTCCTTCCCAACGATGAACAATTGTGCTTGCTGCGCCGTCTTGCCGTGCATCGTTCGACGGAGCTTTATATATTACTGACCTCGCTAGCGCATGACTGTACCATGCATTTTTAGCCAATCCAAATCTATTCAATCGAATTATAACTAATCGTGCATTTTCTGTAATGTATTACTTAAATTCTTCCTTGGTATTGATCGAGAAGAAGTTGTGGAAATTCTTCATCGACTGGGTTTTGATGAACCCACAGCATTGGCATAACCACCTCCTGAACGTCGAATTTGGATCCCTCGTCTGTAGTTATATTGTGATTTCAAGTTTTGATATCTTACCACTTGAGCTAGCAAAACGAGAAATCCAGTAATTGTTAATCAACTTATTTTTTCTTCTTCAGTTCTTCGGACTATTTGATTATGCTGAGTAATCAAATCGAACCTATGGGCTCGTGAACAAAAACCGTTTGTGTTGCGCGACTCCAATTAAGGGATGTGGTACAGGTTCCTGGCCAATTAAATTGTTTTACAGAGTATTCTGTCCTAACCGATAATTCCTGTTGCCCTGGACAGTATCAGATATAGCAGTAATCCCTTTTACGAGGGCCACGCCGTGCTCAAAAGCTATGATATTTTAATAAGTGCGGAGGGAGTTTTACCTAGACATTCTACTTTAAATGGAAGAGGGAGAATTGATGAAACAACCGTTTTTGACTACAGTACAGTATCATCCTAATGATCACTACCAACCTCAGAAGACATGTTAGTTGCATTTTGCGACTTGATATAATGGTCGATGTGGTGCCAATATTTAGTAAATTCGACATCAATCACTGATACAGAACTGACTAGGAACTATGTCGGGGGATCTTATTATATCTGCAGCAGATATAGCAGAATATTAGCGATAAAATGTAACAGTTAAGGAGGACATCGCCATATATTTCCTGGTGCCGTTAATGCAACGACTACTTTGTACGGATAGCTTGCAGGTGATTACATCTGTAAACGCTGCAATATCAGTTGTAGGACTCGCTTGTTACATTACGCGTTATATATATGCAGCAAATACATAATATAAAATACGTCAATATGTTGAATGTATTGTTTCGAAACGTAATTTGACACGAACCCTTTTACTTTCACCTTTCTCGAGAGCTCCGCTTCGTTTTTATTTGGGTATAAGGTCTACCTAGGTTTGCTGAGGCAACAAGGCAGCAGGGCATACAGCAAACCTGGACTAGTAAGAAAGGTTATAAACGAAAGAATCAGCAGCATACAATAACTGCAGGCATACTTGTTCTGTCTGACAGTCGATACGTTCGCAGCTCATAGGCAGTGGTGATGACTTACAGATACGTCTTCTTCCACTCGGTGCTGCACGTGTACAACTCTAACATCCAGCGACTTTGATCTTCCTGTCTGTGAAACTTCGTACAATAGTCTCAAACCTGGTCAAGAATACGAGAGGACTTATCTCCGCAGTCCCCATCGAGGGAAACTTCTGCAATATATCCATACATGCACGCCTTGACATCGTCTATGATTCATTTACAAACGTAGATTAAAATACACACTACACGTGAGCATAGTGAGACCAAGGTGTATTCGAGAGTAAACGCACCTCGGTTCATCAGATTTCCTTCTTTGTCTTACGTGTTAATGATACAGTCCGAGGCTCTTGTTCACAGCGTACTTCACCCTCTATACCTCTCTGTCTACCCTGCCATGGATGTTGGAAAGATTTGTGCTTCACGACAGTTAGCATTGCTGGTTGAAGATGACAGT
>NBNE01000555.1:0-20481 GCA_002215365.1 Phytophthora megakarya
TTCTCGCCGCTGTCGCTGGTCCCTTTACCGCTAGCAACAGCTCCTTACTGTTCCAGGTCAGGTCAATACGAATTCCAACAATCCTGACGGTAGGGGCCGTCGAAGACCTGGTGCCTCACGGACGTGCTCACCGTCGCGTTTCAGCATTAGTGGATAAGTTGCGTGAGCTGGACAGTGTTTGCGTGAAGCTACAGGCCGAGACGTGTACTTTAGCCGAGGTCCGCTTGCTGTTTGATGCGTGTTCGGAAAAGTATCCCATCATGGCCGACTATTTGTCACCATCGGCAGCAATTGTCCACACCCCAGCGTTTGAAAGTGGACTGGTCAACCTACAAAGCGACTTGCCTTTAGGGAACAAAGAACAACATGTCATCGATGGCTTCATACTACCCACGACAGCCCCAACTACTGAAGCCCCGACTAAAACCGATTTTGCTAAATCCGTCCTCCGCCAAGCAAAAAAGCCGCGTCTCACTCGCCGCTGTACCACAGCTTACGACCCACGACTGCTCTGTGTGCCTCCAACCAGCAATACGTGCGAGTACTGTTCTCTGAATGTAAGCTCGTTTTGACTTCACTGCGCTCCTCAACACTCCCGGCAAACTTCAAGACATCAATGTTTTTGCGTGCGAACCGCAATATGTGGAACGGCACAACTCCTTTGGATGCTCTCAAGAGTAGGTAAAGGAGCTATGCTCACCCCGCATTAACAATGTACTGCAACCATTACAATAACTAAATATTGTTCTCTTCTATACTGCAAGCATAATTACGGATATTTCAGGACGTAGAGCAAGATTGTTTATTGTATTTCCCATGCCCTGCTGTGAAGGGGACAGCTACACCAACACTAATCCGAAGTGTTTATCTTCGCAACAAGCTGTTGTAGCAAGATCAAATGCTGCCTCTTCAAGTCCTGCGATGCCGCCTGCGAGGCACGTAGCTGCTGAAGAACGTCTACAAGCTTGTCGTCAGGTCCCAGCGATGCGGCGATAGCACTCATGCCATCTTTTATGACCTCAACAATACTAGCAATTGGGGTGATGGCTGTCCTCTGTCGGTTTTGTTGCGAGTCGAAGGACAGCTTCTCGTCTGTCTCGTCCGATACGGTGTCACCATCCGCTATCGTCGTCCCCCCCCCAATACCGGTTCGCCCTCTAAAGGCACTATACAAAATGCCCCAAGCTCAGAATCGTCTTCGTGACCCTCATTTCCGGTCCGAGACCGTACATTCACCCTTGTCTGTATTCACACTTCAGTTTTTTTGTATTTGTTGAGCACCTGTACACAACATGTTGTCGGTCCTGGGGTATTTGGTAGCACACGATTGTAGCCAGGGTGAGATACGTTCTAAGGATACATTCCCAGGCGCTCACATTATAGTTAGAATTGACGATACAGCATCGGAAGTTAAAAGCCACACACCTGTTCTCTGCTCACAATGATATTTAATACATTAAATAGCCGGCTCGCAAAAAACTGCCAAGCAAGCGCCTTCTTGCAATTCATGTCAGCGCGTTCAACACTCTTCTTGACTTCATCATACTGAAAGAGCATGTTTGGTAGCGCTGCTATCATAGCATTCAACCACACAAAGCTCTTGAAAGGTGATCCACCAGCAGCTTTAGTTTTTTTTCTTTCCCTTCCTCGGCTTAGCAGCGTTTTTTGCGCTAGTCGGACCCGTGCTGCGGGTGACTAGATCCTTGATCACAGAGTGCAGGTATTGCTTCTGAAGTGCAGGTTCGGGGAATGGAAATCGATCTGCTGAACCTTATGCAGTCGCAGATGAAAAAAACACGTAGTAAATGTATTGCCACACACGAGAGAAGGAAGCGCTGGGAGTTGGACGATGAGGTCGTTGCTTCGTATTTGACTGGTGTTGAGGTGTTAGTAGATGACCTCAGTAGTTGCTGGATCATGACGCGAGTTGTGTGCAGAATGTTGTAGACTGAGCTAATTGCCGCCATCGCCGACTTTCCAACCCTCGTACCGTACCCGTAGAGGCAGCAGTTCGACTCAGAATTCGTTCTGACCAGCCTCCAACTTCGTAATCACCTTCAGAACTAGTTTACTTCGCCTATAAACACGTTCTGACCGTACCCAATCCATTGGTCAAATACCAGCACGGTTTTACTTATACCGGAATCCAACCAGTTTTCCACCACCTTTGTCTTTGTCCGCACGGGGAAGGTTCTAGCTCGGCATCCAGAGGTCTGATAAAGACGAGTGAGGTATCATGTTAAAGCTGCGGATCTTGGTTATTTCCCTGACTTTAGTGGTTAAAATGGAGCGTTTTAAGCATTTCAAATACGCACTCCCGCGAGGCGACTGCTCAGCGCGGCCCAACCAGTTTTCCGCCACTCGGCTTTTCTGCACTTTATCTTAGTTTTGTATTGACCGGAAATTACCTTGACGACTCCTTAAAGTGCGATGTTTAAGGCTATAACGTCGCCAACCTTTACCTCCACGGAGCTTATTTCAAGGGTCACAATGAAAGCTACAGTGTATTAATAAATAGAGGTATTCGCCCTTTCAACAGCACACATGCCACATATGAGGTCATGATGGGACAATTGTGCTTTCTCGCGGCGATAGCATCCGCAGTTCCTCTAAGAGACAGGAGCACAAGGCATCGTACGTATGTCTTTAAAGCAACACTAAAGATATTGGCTAGACCAATAGATGTACAATAGCGCGGAGCACTTTTAGGGTGATGTGTGAGTACAGCAAAATAAGAGCACGAATCAATACGTGTTCAGGGTAGTCCTATTCGGTAGATATTGTACTGGCGAGTTTAGGTAAAGAGGACCGGTAAGTGAGCACAACGTACAGATATCATGAATCCGTGCAATTTCTCATAAGTATCTCTTTCACTTAGTAAGGTGGCACTAATGAACCCATAAATTTAACATTCAATTGGGAAATAAGTAATATAGCCTGTAATTCAGCAGAATTCCCTTATTTATTTTATTGTCTTTAAATTTGAAATTTTCCCCTCCCTGCTACAATACATTTCTCAGCGCAGATACTAAGTAGTTAGAATTATTGTTACACCGCACTGCACATGTTGGGAGATAAATTGATAAAAATAAACTAGTCTGTTATAAACACAAACAAAAATACAGCATGTCGAGGATACAGCACCCTCATTCATCATAAGCTTGGAAACGGTAAATAACTATGGCCTCTGTAGCGTACATTATCAATTTATTGAGCAATTATTTTCGTGGTAAATTAAACGTTGAAACAGCATCCACAACACAGATTTAATACTGGGATATAAAGAACGAAGTTCTGTAAGAATTTAGCCCAAACAGGATTAATTTGGAGGACGTTCGCATTTACCGGTACGTACCGGTTACGTATCAGTATCAGTCGGTAATTTATGATGGATTGAAGGTTTCCTTGAAGAGACCAAGATGGATTGGTTCATCTTTATATGATTGATGGCAGTTTGTAGGCAAGCTCTCATTTTTGAATTCATGAGAAACAGGCGACACGTAGGTTCTGGACTCAGGAAACACTTCCAGTTTGAACAAACGCAAACGTTGCAAGGGTTTGCAGATCGCATGTCAACGAAGGTTTGCGCAGATGATACGGCTGCAAAGCATGCGCAGGAGATGCGCTTTAAGCATTGCGAGTGAGCTGCCTTACATATTTTTATAGTGGATATCCTACTTTTTATCAAACTTCGTTTGCACATTACGCGAAACACCGCCACATATCCCAGTTTATGCGGAGCCTTAGTTCCGAATAAATGCAAACTTATCTATATTAACAAATTCGTTGTCTGTGCGTATGTTCGTGTGTGCGTGTGTGTTGTCATGCTGAGGCGGATTTGTGATTGGCTCAAAAAATATGTTTAAAGCAGTAGAGTTTTGGTACCGCGGGCCTAAAAAGTCGCACTGTGTGCACCACACAATCATACAATTCTGTGTACACCCCACTATAACATCCATATAATGCTAGAAGGTCTAAAAGGCACTAAAATGTATTAAAATGATCTAATTAGGGCAGACCTACTTAAAATTAACAATTTTTTCACGAGTGTCAATATTAAGAGTAGTTGTCATGGAGGCTTTTACTATACAAGAAGGTAAAACTAAACGTATGTGACAAGTTCATCAACTTGGAAACTCGTGTGGTGAAGTGGATTAGAAACTAGACGTGAATAGGATTGGTTGATTGACGGAAAGACAACTAGGGCAGTATCCTGAACCGTGACCGTATATCTGGATCTGACGGATCCGGATCCTCCAGGAGAACTGAAGATCAGTGACGAGCATGTATACGTGAAAATAGGTATACGAGGGATATTGAATGAAGGTAGAACTGTGGATCCGGTATGGGAAGACTCGGATCCGCGGGTAGAGAAAGTTGGTAAGTACCCGGAAAGTTAAGGGGTATGCGGAGCCTAATCCGCGATGAAGTATCAAGACCGGGCCGGATCCTGAACATATGTGAATTCAGGAGCCTATGGGGACTACGGACCACGACGTTTTGAAGTCGATCAAGAAAGGTCAATTGAGGATCGTGATCTGGCGGATCCGACATTGGAGTATCGGCATCAGATGATTACGCGCAGATCCTGAAGGATAGCAGCTGCTCCTATAGAAGCAGTAATCAGGCATGCGGATCCTGTGCTGTAGAGGTAAGACAGGCTATGGTATAAGACTTGGGAATAACGGAGAATCGAATTTGCATCATTGGGCACAAGTGGTTGGTTTCTTTATTTGATCCACACTTAGTGTATTACGGATACCTCGGATCGGGATATTACATTGGCCCTACGAGGAGTTCGCGTACTTAGCACATAGGATCTAGCATTAGTTTGGATAACTGGATAATATATTAACCAGATCGGACTACCTAGTGACTTATTCTATATGTGCAAGTTCCGGATCCAAGACATTTTTTTCTTGGTCGTCGATCCTTCGATCTCTCAACAACAAACCACGATCCAATCTTTGAGACTGTAAGCAAGCAAAGGGATCGCAAGATCACGAACAACCAAGTCCTCAAGGACAACACACCAACGCAATCCAACACGACCCGGATCCAGATCCGGCCACCGGTGAACTACACTCGAGTATTCGTGTAGACCTCGGCCCCGTAACCGGCAGCAGAGGGAAGACTTCCGCACTGCTAATCACACCCCTGTGTCTCACCAAGACGCTCGATCTTCATCACTTGGACAATCTCCTGCGGTTACCGGAGAAGCAAGATCCAGTCTTACCGACAGGTACACAAGGTGAGAAAGTTCAGCAGATCACGGATCATAGGAGTCCCCCTTCTTTAGTCGGTGTCCTGGACCGGATTCAGCACTCTCGCAGATTTTGCTGATCCTGCTCCACCACACTCCCTTTTAACCACAAAATGTGTTGAACGAGACAGAATCGCATTGTGTATGTGTGTGCACACATTTCTACCAATAGTAAATTTAAGTTTAATTATTTATTTACTATCCATTATTGGCTTACTGTCCATTAATACAGTTAATCTCGCTTAAATTTGTCCTTCGACAAAGGACCAATACGCTATTAGGTGCGATTTGCACTACTCTTTTTTGTCCTAGCAACCTGTCGCAGGACAAACGTGACTAGAATTTGTATGGGTTGAGTTTTACCTCTCTAGATCGCTATCAGAAGCTCCAAAACTGACTAAATTTGTTGAGGTTATTCCCCATACTCAGCTCAAGTCAAACGGCTATTTTGTCCTACCAGCTACGATAAACCCGAACCTGGTATGTTTCTAACGTCATTTTTGAAGGTGCTATACTGTCCACCTGGATAATGTAGGACAACAATTCTTCATCATTAAGGAAGGATAAAGAGTCTATCTTACTACTCATACTCGCGAATTTTCGTAATTATCAATATTGTTGCCATACCAGCCCAGCAGATTTTAGTCTTTTGTTTGTCTTATGAGCGGGCTAAGTGGGGCTAATAGCGCCACTTACCAGTAATGCATTTTCCTACGTAGAGTACTGCGCCATTTCGCTGAGCAGCCTACTTGTTAAAATGTCACACCTTTTTCTACAATAGCGGCAACGGAATCAGGTAGGATGTAATGTTACCCCTCAGGGTTTGGCACATTCAATACAATCTTACCTCAAACACAAAAAGACAAAACAAGCTGCATACCTAAGAAACATCACGATAACATAAAAATCCGATGTTAGGCGTCAGAATAATCTTGTTGAGATCTCATTAGAAATACAAATGAAAGTGTACTTATCAGAATGAATTCAAATCTTGCAAAGGCACGATATTAGCTAGTAGCTATTTCTATATGTAGCAACAACGGTAATACCGTTCGTTAGCTCATTTTTGACGCCGCCACTACGATTTTAACTCGAATACTAATACTCAAAGAATCACAGCCCCAATTTAAAAGTAATCCTTCTGTAATCCTGGAGTAGTCCATCGAAGTGCCACATATATATAGTTTGGGTTAGTAGAAAGCTTCACTATCCATATGGATATCTGTAACTGAGTTTTTAAAGAATTATTCTAAAGTTACCTTTTCTGGGAAAAAGAAAATAGGACAATGGTGTGAAAGACCGACTGGGTAGTCAGGGAGCATCTATGAAAATCATGCTTGCCATCTATTTCCTCCTTAACTCTTTGTAAGGCTCGTTTTCATTAATTCATGAAAACAAAATATCCTGTACATTTAAATGCAGAGTCTCGGAAAAATACTAAAATTTGAATATAATACGCTCTATAATTCGATATGGTTGAATATCGTCAATCCGCCGACACACTATATGACTGACTTCATTTGTGTATGATGAATATCAGCCAATCAAACGACCTGTCTACGGATTTATACGAATCGAGTGCCATGTGTGCAGATTTTTGTCCAATAAAACCAGTCAGGGTTTGGGCTCCCGGCTACTGAAGAACGGCCGACGCATTTTGTCGGCAAGTCCAGCCAAATATGCACAGTTCTCATACAAATGCTACATTTTCCGCCTGCTTGCGTAATATCACGTTGGTAGGCGACAGTTCGCATACAAACTCTAGTCATTCCCCGTCTCGCATAACAAGCCAGCAGTTCATACAATAAACGAAGAGAATAACAGAAACCAACAGAGTAACGCCATGAACCTCCAAGATCTTGCCCCCGAGTACACGAAGCGCGCTCTAGCAACGGCAATAAGCACCTTCGATTAATTCATAGCCAAGGAAAATGTGACGAGAGAGTTTGTTCAAGCTTCGCTTCTGGCCAGTAGCCGCGGAATTGCTTTTGTTAAGCTGATGAACCGCTTTGCTATGTTTCTTGTATTCTCGAACGGGAAAAGTGATGAGCCTCGAAAGCGGAACACGGTAATGAGCTACTACCGCAACGTAAAAAAACTGGCTGCTTGACCGCTACCCTCCACAACGTGGCACATCGAGCAACAACTGCTCAAGATGGGGAGAATTTTGGAGGGCCATTGTCTACTACATCAGCACGGGGATATCGTTGACAAGACTCCTGCATGCACAAAAGATGACTTGCGTTGGCTTGTGGATGGTCTGTACTACGATGCTACTGGGGAGACGGAGTACCAAGATGCTGCTCTATTGGTGGTCATGTGGTATGCTTTTGGAAGAGCGTCAGATCTCACCAATATTCCAAAGTCGAGTCTGTCACTGTCGTCCGATAGCGTACTCTTCATTCGTTTGATTCGACCTAAAACGACAGAAGAACAAGGTCTCTCTCTTTTCCCGGACAAGGACTGCCCAATTAATGCGATAGCGATGGCACTAGCCATGCAGACATTTCCTGTTGCGGCGCTACTTAACCTAGCGTTTGTCATCAATCAGTGTCGAGTCGGATTCACCTGTGACTATGAGCCAGACCCCACTTACGGACGTTCTACTGCACTGTGAAGAAGATGATGACCGTGCAGATTTGGAACCAACAACGGCTACTAAGCGGAGCCGAGCTCCTCCTCTAAAGCTACAAAGCTACGTCAATCGTGTCCTAAAGGGAGCAGTAGCTAAGCAAGACAAGGCAAACCTAATGACCAATCTATCATCTCACTCATTTCGCCGTGGTGGCGCGCAACACGCAAATGGCGATCCGACATTAAGCGCCCAGTGGATTTTCGATCGGGGGAATTGGAATATGGGTGCAACAAGCAAAATATATGCTGATGTATTAAACACCACTACCGAAGACAAGAAAGTATCGAAGGTGCTAAGCAACTGGAAATCCGATGAAAAGCCAAAAATTCCATCTCTAAAGGTATTTAATTCTGTTTCTAGAGCCAGAATACGCCAAGCCGGTCGCAAGCCGTTTGCATCAAGCACCGGATTTGATGGCAAGTCACTGAACCTCGAAATCCACGTCATAGATCTACTTACTGCGAAGCTGATACAACCCTTTCCAGAAGTTAATGACAGATACCCGATGAGTCCGTATGCATCACGGATGCGGATGTGTCTTGTATCGGTGGGAGTAAGAATGTCAGACATCCTAGCGTGGAGTGTAGAACTAAATCGCTGTCCCAGTACTGATGAATCATCACAAGACGAGAGTCCATTTACACGGGAAATTCAGCTAATAAATCAACAAAATATTGTGATCGCCCAACTCACCGAGGATAATCGCGAATTAATATTGCGTGTCGTTGCTCTAGAAATTCCGTGTAATGCTGGGGACGCGGTGGCATGTGATGGACCAAGGGCTGATGAGGTAGCACCACACCAAGACGAGTCTAAGAAGTCGTCTTTGAAAGGAAGAGTGCGATCTAAAACCAAATCCGCTGCAGCAAATTTGTTCGAATGGTACACAAAGTCTCCTCCACTCTGGGAAGTCTGCGATGACAGGCAATACAAGTCCCACTTGAAGCAGACTGTAGGCTTCATGAATCTTTTTCTGCCGCAAGGATTCTGCTTGGACCCTAAAGCTCCCAATTACGCTGAGTGCGTTATGAAAACTGTAATAACGCTGAACTAGGTTTGCAGACATTTCTGCGTAGTCGTGGAATTAGGCGAAAATTTGGGTCAGGCCTCCTGAAACAACTCCGAGCACTACTCCGAGAAGGAGGTTTTGCAGAACTAATCAAGCAACATCATACGCGTGAAGCCACCGGGCAAATTACTGACCCTGCTCCTGAAGTTACAAAGAGATTTTAGATAGATCCCGAGTACATGACATCATAGTGCGACCACATCTGAATAGTGCGACCACATACTAAATAGTGCGACTGCAATACTGAATAGTACGACCACATACTGAATAGTACGACTACACATTAAAACTAGTAATTTTTGCAGTCGCACTATTCAGTATGTGGTCGCACTATTGAGTATGTGGTCGTACTACTCAGTATGTGGTCGTACTATTCAGTATGTGGTCGTACTATTCAGTATGTGGTCGTACTATTCAGTATGTGGTCGCACTATTCAGTAGTGTGGTCGCACTATTCAGTATAGTACGACCAAATTACAAAGGGTTATGCTTTAATTTTACTATCTGGATTTGTGTGGCACACCTCAACCACCCCTTTCAGCACGAAAACGCCGACCTAATGGTCGAACAGGAGAATCGCACCCGCAAAGACGTTCCCGAAAATGGGATTATAGAAGTGCTGGCGACTTGGCGAGAACATTGCAAGGAATGGGGCCCAGTGAAGCTTCCCGTCAGCTGAAACGTCCGAAAGGCACCCTAATCGGTTGGCGAAACCTGTATTCCGACCCCACCTTAACGAAGATCCTTGCTCCGCTAAGACCTGCCAATCGCTTGAGGGCTCCAGGCGCCGGAAAAAAATGCAAGGTACTGGAATACGAAAGCTCCGTCCTGGATTACTACGAGCAATGCCTTCGTCAAGACGGAAAGGTTTCGGACGCTGACATATTAAGCTACTGCCGAACCAAGTCTGAGTTCAATTTGAAATCTCCTGGCGCACAACAAGTTTGGGTGAGTCGTTTTATGGCGAGCAGCAAGAAGCTATTTATTAATCTTGTTGCACAAGAAGAGGATACCTCCCGGATCCCGGTTGCAGCCAATCAAGTTGTCAGCCAACACATATCAAGCGGGCAAGACACAAGCGAGAAGACTGCGTGCAGCGATCAGAGCGACAATGATGAAAGTCTCTAAAGTACAGACAGTGAAGCGGTACCGCAAACCCCTCACAGAAAGCAATATTCTCTGAGGGATCGTGATAATTCAGCCGAGTTTCTCTTTAGGTACCTAAACGAGGAGAACTCAAGCTCTCCATCCAAGATAACCGTTCCCATTTATCGGAAGACCTTTTCGCCGTTGAACCGTGTCAGCCATTTACAGCTCCTATCATCGACTATGTTATTTACAAACGGAAAAAGATCGGTGTATTCATTTGGAACTTCTCTGTTTGGTCAAATTGAGCATGTCGACCAAATCCAGAAGTCTTTCTCAGCCGTCAAGGATTTAGTCGACAAGATACGATGGGGTTGTTAACCGTTTGTACTTATTGCTGTTTCGGGACGAAACCACTGAAGCCTGCTAGTGGTGGAGCATCCACTCTCAGATAGAGTGAAATGCTATCACGTCGATTCTGTCGCGGGAATACATCAGTCCGAGAAGTATTTGATGTGGCAAAGTTGTCTTTTGAAGAGATCCGTTCATCCTGTCATCATCGACGGCCAAGTGCTGACGATGATACCTGAACAACGAAACATGTACGACTGCGGTGTTCATAAGCTCTATGCTATGCGCTGCATTGCCCAGTACATTGTCGATCACTTGCCACAAACACTCATGCAAGACATCAAACCGCTAACTGGTAAGTGCACCGAGTCGAGGGCATCGATATTTCGCGACTCCTTGCGTGAGGAACTGGAGAAATTTGCGAGCGGATGATAATGAAATGCGTTTCTACCTTTAAATGTTGATTGTCTTTGTCGTTATACTGTCGAATTTGCTGCACTGAAGTTGTTCTCGGTAATGCAGGACACGAGCTGCCTCCTGACGACGTAGTCTAAGGAATTTTACTTTTAATTGACCAATAAAACAAGTGCGATTTTAGACCAATCGCACTGTGTCAATTGCTGTCAGTCGCTTTCGGCACCGTGACGATATAGTGCCATGTCGGCACTTGTTTGATAAAAATTAATCCACTACGAGATCCTCTAAGTATAAATGGTGAGTTCGCTTGCAATTTCTATCCAGTTGAGATTAATATTTGAATAGTTTTGCTAAGTGGCCCCTATCACACAAAATCAATCCATATTGGCTGTATGTACTACTACCGCAGCAATGGCAGTAGGATAACCAACCGGATTTGCTAAGTCTGTCTATCGTATTTTTATGCTTTTTGACTTCAGTCATTTCCGGCAGCCTGAGGCTCTTCGAGCACGATGTCTCTCAGCAAAATATAACAATTCCTAGTTGGATAATACTCAAATTATGCTTGTGGCGCGATTATCTTAGTGTATGCGGACACAGTTTTCGGAATTTCGTCAAAAATGCAACCGTTACGATCTTTATATATAAATGTGAGGTGTATTAAGTTACTTGGATCTGATGCTGAACTATAACCACCTGTACTGTTCCGTGTGCTAGAAGGATGTCAAAATGTGTAGATATGTAGAATTTGATCCGTATGAGGTCATTCTAAGCTCTCGGACTGCGCTACATGGTGTTCAAGCCAATGGGAGATATCTCCAAGAAGCAGCAATGATATCGCTGAAAATTTTTGTTTCAGTTGTGCCTCTGTCGGATTGCATATCGCTCGCCTTGTGTTCGTATCCATTGCAACGTTAGCCTAGGAATCTGCTGTTTTGTTGAACTCTCGACAATGGTCGACCATAGAGCTTGTTTGTATTTGGGCCTTTCCCAATTTCATGAACGTCAATATGAGATTGCTATCATCTACAATTGATTCGCATGGTCTCCGCTTGTCTGAAGAGAAGCTGTAGTGCAATGAACTCCACTATGACGTTTGTTGTTGTATTGGTTTGTAGCGAAATACTGCAAATCCAAGCCACACTTGGTTGTTTGAACCCCCATTCTAGTTTAAAACATTTCATTATACTTTTTAGAACTGTAGAAGAGAGATAAGTATAGAAAATTTCTAAACATATGTCTAAATAAATTTTCTGAACTTGGAGGCGAGTTGCCAAATCACTACGAGAACAACGAGCCCTTGCATATTGCGCGCAAGTATATAGGTAATACCATGAACCAGACAACCCAGTCCAAAAACAAGAGTCGTAAGTGCAGTCAACCATGGAAAACGGATCCCGAAATTATGCGGCAGCTTCCCACCGAGAAGCAAATCCAGCATAAAAGCCATGCTAAAAAAGCGCGAGCCATGGAATACCAAGCCCCTAAATCGAAAACGAAACGATACTCCAAAATGCGGAAAGCCCGTTTGAATGGTAACCGCGTTGACAATCCAAGCGGGCAATTACCTTCCAATATCGCGGGATTAGGTGTAATACAAAAAATCCAACTCTGTACTCCAAGGGAAAACTTTTGCGGAACTTCGTAAACTCGATGACAACACGGAAATTCAGTGGCCGGTTGACGTACCACTACTTACTACGAATGTGATTCCATCTTCAATGAAATTCAAGGTCGATCCTGTTGAGACACCTTGTGGTTGCTCCGATTGGTGTTCGTCGGGGTCATGCAGAAATGCTCAAGAGGGTAAAAGTGTGCACCACTAAAACGTGCAGCCAATCTTCGACTGATTGTGGTCGTCGGATGAAAATTCACCGGGTATTAGGTTTGCAGGTGTACAGGAATCAAATGCAAGTTTTCGCAAAGCGCAAGATCGAGGCTGAACGCGTAGTGTGCCCATATATCGGGAAATACCAGGTTCGAGATCCATTGAAGAAATATACTGTGGGGTTGAAGACGAAAGATACCAGAGGGCGCACCATCTTCATAGAGGCTGCTAAAGTCGGCAGCATCGGCGGATTTACCAACCATAGTTGTGAGAGCAATGCTCATATCGAATAAATAAATGGCGTCGATGGATCAGTCATCGCCTTTATCTCCAGTTGCACGACTTACAAGGGGGACCGCCGATTACGGAGCTTTCAAGAACTTCTTATGTACTTGTAAGGCCCGCGGATCTCGGGATAAGGGACGTCGTGATCCTTCAATTAAGGATGTCGTAACTTCACGTCTCCGACCGAAGGCTTCAGCTGCAGCGTACGTATACGACGAAGACGTGTCATCCGGAGAGGATCAAGAAAGCGAATAGATTCGAAGATCGTAGTTGAGGAAGAGTAGACAGTAGTGGTAATATCGTAGGTCGTAGGTCGTAGGTCGTAGATAGTATTCCATTCATAAGTAGAACCAGGTCTCTTAACTTGATAATTCAAAATCACATCGTTTCCATCAAAATAATATCGTTCAGAACTTTGAAAGTTGTAGTCGCCAAAAATCCATATGAAATGTTCCGAGTATCTTTTTCTGCAGCGACGTCCACAGGTGATTTATGTAAAGACCCGACTGTGCCAGGTAATCACACACCCTGTAGAGAGAAAAGAAGCAAGGGTAATCCAGCAATCCATCACTGGTAGCGGTGGAGAATAGTCTTCCAGTTTTCCCACTTTTATACTGTAAGACTCCATACTAAAATTCGAGATGACCACGACGTGCACAGGTGAGTTATGTGAAAACCCGACTGTGCCAGGTAATCACACATCCTGTAGAGAGAAAAGAAGCAAGGGTAATCCAGCAATCCATCACTGGTGGTGGCGGAGTGTTGTCGGCGATATAGTGTCGAGACGTGCCAAGACCGTGCGGGTGAGGCTGGTCAGTTTGGGGCATGGTTATGTTTTGGATGCGGCGCAGGTGGAGCTTTGCGTAGGCCACTGCCCTGCATTCTACATACGCTTCAGACGGCTCGATGTTTTGGAAGATCCGATGATTTCGATGTATCCAGGTAGGGTCTAAAACCCCAGCTCGTACAATGTGAAAGATAATATGCAAGTTCCGGTGTCCGAATTGCGTGAGGCTAGCTGTGGTAAATTTGAGGTCGAGAAGATATACCACACTTTTCCACTGCATATCGCTTTGTAGGTACGGTGCGATGCATCTGAGTAATTTGATCCATACTGCATGCACTATAGGGCATGACCAGAAAAGGTGTTTGACGGTTTCCTTTGTGTCACATCCATGTGGACAATTTGTGTCTTCAGTATGATAATGGTACTATCGGCGTACGTTTAATCCGTTATTTTGAAGTCTGAATTTGAGATCCGCCAGAATGGGGAGCAAAATCTTGTCAAGATTGCGCTCTGTTCTCCACATCTTGCCCCAATTCCACGTCGAGCGCCGAGTTCGGTTGGGTCGGAATTGTTGGCAATGTATGTAATAGTCGATAGAAATCACGATTTTTAATCCGAGTCAGCAGCATTCCTTTAAATGACCATGTGTGGGTTGCTGAGGCTAACGCGACTGGCACATACGGGCCGTATGGAGGAGTTAATGGCAGTACCCGCCAGTCTTGAAGCTGTTTTATTAGGTAAGAAGCCGCGAGGGTGCGAAGTCTCGGGGCTTGCAAAGTCAATGTCCGTTAAAATTTGAAGACAAAGACTTTTTGTTGCAGCTTGTCCATGACGCTCGATAAAGTCTCGAATTCTTACATATCCTTGGATACGAAAGTGCTCAGCCAAAGTAGAGGTGCCTTCAAACGATTTCTGCTTTGCTTGCACCGTAAAAAGGAAATTTAGCCAAATAGGCATTTCAAAACAGTGACGCAGAAGAATTTCACCATCCAGTTCTGCTTCGCGTAATTTTCTCCAGGCTTGGAGAGTAGCGAACCCAAATACTCCCATGGGTCGCCATCTTTCCGGAGCCGGAGAAGTCCGTGGTATGTTGACACAAAGTATGTCAAATACTTCGCCACTTCCATGAAGACAATCGGAGAATGTTGCCGCAGCCGGTTCAAACCATCTAGGAAATTTGAGATAGTTACATGCGTGTTGAATTGAGTCTCGCAGTGTACACAATTGCAGAACAGCCCCAAATGTTGCTGTTTCTGGGAGACCGAGTCCACCCTTTGTAGACGGCCAATATAACTATTCCTCTGGAAAGTGCCCTTTTATTGACGAAGTTGGGCCAATAGATTCCTTGAACAGAAATGACTTACACAAATTACGGACTTGGTCGACTACGCCTTTTGGTATAGGTGTCACCACTGCCGTGTACCAAAATAAGGGAAGAACAATCGTCCGTAAAATCACTGCTCTTCCTCGTATTGTTCTACCTCGATATTTCCATAATTGGCAGCGTTGTTCCATTTTGGTAATAAGCGAGTCGAAACGCGTACTGGGTGGCAACGTAGGACTTTGAGATATTCTCAGCAATTTAGTCGATCCATCATCAGGAACGACATACAACTCATCCATTGTGAGTGTTTCTCGTAAATCCTGGTCAAACTCCTGGAATGGCAAAACTATTGTTTTGTCAGAGATTAGTGTCAACCCTGTAGCGTTTGACTAATATTGGACTGAGTCAATAAAAACCCAGGTGTGCCTCAGATTCCTCAGGATTCCTGTGCAATCATCCGCAAACGCCAAGAGATGATGTGGGTGTTTAGAATTCGGAACGTTAATTCCTAGGTGACCTGTTTTCCACCGTAGGAAGTTTAGCATCGGCTCTAAAAAGAGGACAAAAAGAGCTGGCGATAAGGGGTCCCCTTGCCTTACACCACAGCCGAGTTCGAAATATTCGCTGGCTATCCCATTCACTAACACCGTGACAAGTAGAAAGTCGTGATTGCATCTCTGAAAGTTTTTTCCAAATCCAAAATGTTTAAGAACGAGATTTAATGCGGGCCATAGTACACTGTCAAAAGCCTTGTCAAAATCCAGAAGTACGGCACCGGCATTGTTTAACCCAGAGTTTTTTGCGAGTTGCTGCAAGTCTTGAAATTCGACGAGAGCATGACGAATTGACCGACCTTGGGTGAATCCGAATTGGTCTGAATGCAAAAGTTTGGGTAGAATGTTCCGAAGCCGATATGCTACGATTTTTGGTCCGAATTTCGCGTCATGGTTGAGTAGAGTCAGTGGGCGGTAATTTGAAGGTAGCGACCTGTCCCGTTTCTTGTAGAGCAGAGATATATATGCTCTTCGCTGAAACTTGGTCATGCGTCCTTTGTTGAATTGGGAAGCATAAATAAGTTCATAAACTCGAACCCATTTATGCGAAAATATTTGGTAATATTCCGCGGGGAGACCATCGAGACCACTAGACTTTCCTTTGGCGGTGGTTTTAATTGCCCAAAAGAAATCGCTGGCAGTCATAGGGGAGTCCAAATACTGTCGGTCTGCTTCAGAGAGTCTCGCAGTGGTATGTTCCAAAAGTTTCAAAAGTTCCACGGGTTGGAAATGTCGTCGGGTAATATTCGAAACCAGATCCCAGGACGGGCTTTGGAAAATGTCCCCCCAATATTTTCTGTGGCCTGCAGCCAATAAACCCGGATGTGTAGTCGTTGTTCCATCATCCAATCTAACGCTAGGAATCGTCACACGCATATCTACGTTGTACGGTTTGCGGAGGAAGTGTTTATTTCCAGTCTCCCCACAACGAACATCAGAATCAAACTTGGCCTGTTGACGTCGAGAGTTTTGGTCTTCCATAAAAATTCCCTGGTCTGCCTTCGCACAGGCTACAAGGGCTGCTGTATCGTCCGTTGGGTACTAAGCATGAAGCGTTTCGGCTGCGTACAGCTCTCGTTTTAATTTGCTGTGCGTTTCCATATCTTGATTTTTAAATTCTTGGGCCATTTGCCTAAGGAAAATTGCGTCTGCCCTTTTGTGTTCGTCGAGTAGCGCTCCAGGATTATCATTGATTCCACAGCGTAGTCGATCACACAATTTATCCAAATCAAACTCAAGAACCCTGTGCACAACCGAGTTTTGCATTATCCACCTTGGACATTTCCAGGGCAGGGGTGCGATATCGGGTTGGTTGTGGGCTTGAAGGGAGAACCGGATGGGTAGATGGTCTTCATGATGAAACCCTTGGTCAACGATATGGGAGACTTCACGAAGGTTATCTGCAAGCAACGACGTAGACAAGAATACATAGTCTATACGTTTTCCCGTCTGGGACCTGTAAACTCCCGTTTGTCTGGGTTCCAATGTCGCCAGGCGTCAGTGACACCTAATCGTACTTGCCAAGAAAAAAAATCAGTTTTGCCTAGGTCATGTTGGTATGGCGTAACTTCATCCACTACGGGGTCCATAGTCACATTGAAATCACCCAGGACGAGGTGGTGACTGTCGTCAGGGAATCTTGTGGGGAGGTGTTCAAAAATTATTTTCCGGTCCGCCAATTGAACCAGAGCATACACCACATGTATGAAAGTTGTGAACTCCTCGATTTGAGCTCTCACTACTAAGTAGTGATTGTCTAGTGAAACAGATTGAGTAGGTTGTATATAGTTGACTGTAACATCCTTCACTTCGTGGAAGGGGTGATTTCCAGACAACAATAGTCCAACTCCATCCCGACCTCTTTCCATCGAGAAGTTAGGGTTGGTTTTGTGGGACCAAAAACAGACAGATTTGGAGTCACAAACTTTGGAAAAAATCGTCACACGACGAACCACGTCGCTTGAGCTGAATTTTGTTTCTTGAAGAGCGATGAGAGAATATTGCGAAAACAGTCGCTTGAAAAATCCAATGGGAGGCTTGTTCAGTCCATTAATGTTCATGCTGATACCAGGGAACATTAGAGGAGTGAAGTTGTTATCGATTCCTCTGTCTCCTCAGAGGTGTTTGCCTGTTCAGTCATTTCATTGTCAGAGTTGTTGTCGACGTCCACTTTCCCCTCAGAGGTAGGTTCCTGCCCAGTCATTTCATTGTCTGAGCTGTTGTCAGATGCAATCAACCCGATTGCTAATTCCACATGATCCGGTAGGTGGTTGTCATAGTGTTCGCCTAAGTCTCCCGACCATAAGGCGTATAGTACTTCGTCCGACCAAAGTAGGTAGGAGGCGTACTGGAGGCAGGAAGGTTTGGTCATGCGAGCTAGTGCTCCTACCTTAATTGGATCATGGTAGAGGGTTGGAGCATGTACTCTGAGGTAGAGATCAGCTAGGGCAAAAGCCTTGGCCTCATCCCTCTTATGTAGGTCGGGGTACAGGTTATTCAGATGTAATTTGTTGGGGAAAATCCATCTTTATGCGTGGTAACAGTTGTGTGTCCGTACCATGACTCGTGGAAGGGAATCCACTGTACGCACGAAGAACGGCATGCTCAGTCACCGTGGTGTCCAATGTGGAACTTGGGTCTTTCACTAGGGACTACAATGCATGGGGTTGGGCAGTGATAGTAGCCAGTCTGCTTTCTGATTCCTGTAGGTCTTTGAACGTAGTTGGAATAGCGTCGGCGATCGAGTGTAAGCTAGTCCGTGACATCTTAGTGCGGGGTAATTCCGACGAGTGTGCGGAAATTACCCTGCCCACTTCAGGTGTTGGCTTGATGGGGACTGCCGATACAATCTTGTCCCCAACGTAAACATCCACGTCGGTGTCCTCTGCATCATCATCGTCATCTGGGTCGGCAAAGGCAATCTCATAGTGTGTTGGAGTGCATGGGATACCAAACACAATGCGTCCATCGTGGCCGTTGGCTTGGGTATCTGATACTGAGTATCAGTCTTCAATGGTCGGGGGTTCGATATCGGAATTTTCGAAGTGACCACAGCCCATTCCTGGAAGGGAGAATCAAAACCCGGTTTTGCCATGTCTAGTATGGTGTTTAGACAAAGTTTGCACTGCGGGTTTAGTCGAATTCGATTTTCCAGTGACGGAGGGTGTTTTTCCCGGGGGTCTTATTACCCAGTTGGGTAGGAGCAGTCTCTGAGGCAGCATTTCCTCGTTCGCGCGCCTGTTTCGCGTTCCTCTCCAAAATTGAAGAGGGAGTCACGTTTAAAGCTCGCAGCTTATGCTGCACGAAAACTGGGTTCGAGGAGCCCTCGAAGAAGATTTCGCGTAGGGCGGTAGTTTCATCAACCATGAGTGCTTTGGGGCAGTCCAGCGAGTTGAACCAAAGGGTCCGATCTCGAGACGTGAGTGCCCCAACTTGGTACATTGGAGTGACTAACGACGACAGTCCAAGACGCGTAAAGTACGCGTAGAGTGTCGTCATCCAGATCGGAAGGCACATTCTTCAGATCCACGAAATACATCCGGTCGAAGACACTGGCGGACTTGATGATGTAGTCCGAGCCAAAAATGTGAATGGCCGTTCCTCCCAGCTTGGCTGCCATGGCTGAGGAAGTACACGTGAAGCGTATTCCCCTTCCTGGAATGCGAATGAAGTCACAGAGAGTAGAGATAGCGGAAATCCAAGTCGCGGTTTGCATATCCTTGCTTATGGCCACCAGTATCTTATCCAATTGATGGGTCCTGGCAAGTTGGCCGGCAGGAATGAACAGCTTGAGCTTGAGCGTTGCTGGAACTCGGGCTCGTTGCACTTCTCTCAGCGCGATCGAGCGAACGTCTGCAGCATTGCCTTGCTGCGTGATGGCTTCCTCAAGCGCGTGCAGCAAGGACTCCGGGGGCATGTAACGGCCGGGTCGCTGAACAGTCGCCTGGGTAGCGGGCGGTCCCCTGCGTCCGGGAGGTCTTGAAACATCATTCCCGGTTGTGCGAGGGGTGGCCCGACGTAGTATCGTCATGTTCAGAGTCGCTGGTGGGGTCGGCATGTTTGGTCTCGGCGGAGGGAGCAGCGATGTCGAAGGTCTCGAGCGGTCGGAGGTGACGAAGGATTTCTTGGTAGTTTAGATTTTTAGGTGACCCTTCGTGAATATTACTTGAGGGCTAGGAGCTAAAATTGAAACTGAACCCCCACTCTAGTCTTGGTACGACGCTACCACAACCGCCATATCCGGGGTTTCCTCGTGAACTACCATCGAAGAAGCCAACACATCGAGTTACTTGAATATGTCCTACCGTTGGTACCTGGCTGTTGATTGTTTTACTAATGCAGTCAGCTCCAGTTTGTTGTGCTCTTAATGGCTGTAAATTCAAGGCCCATTCGTGAATGCAGAATTGCTTGTATTAACCCTTTCGCAATACAAGGGAGCATACAGCGCCCGTTTGGACATTTTGCAAAAGAACGTGGGAAAACCGCCTCCTGTCGGACGCATTCAGCGCCCTTTTCCACAAGTTCACCTAATGTATATCATCTTTTATAACAGGTAAAAATACATGGCGTAATCATCCTGTAATCATGCGATATACAAAAAACAAGTCAATTGCAATAAAAATTAAAATATAAGCCACATGTTCTATGTACATCGTCAAATCTTTCAAATCTACCGTATCTAGTATGTCCCATGCGACACTACAATGCTGTACAGTGATTTTCTAAAAGGGCGCCCACTGCGCCCTTTTAGCGACAAAGCACTTGACCTTGTATAGTATAATTTATCCAGGAGACGCGAAAGGGTTAACGTGATCTCCACACAATGAACAGATATGCATTGTCACGGGTCAGGTCCAACAGCGTCTCGCAAGGACAAGCTGTC
>NBNE01000556.1:0-20468 GCA_002215365.1 Phytophthora megakarya
ATAGGCGTAAATATCGGAGCTGAGACTCGTTCCGCTTCGTCGTCCGGTGGGTTTGAGCTTTGAGCTCTTGTCTTGGTCATATTGGTCTTGATTCAGCAATATCTGCTAAAGAATTCTTTGTAGTATCTGCACGAATGAAGACACAGTTGGGGGAGCTGGCGGAGCTCCCTGGTAGTTTTGCCGTGTTGTATTGCTTGTAAAATGCAAAGTGAATCTCTCTGCTATCTGTACTTGCTACATGTACTCTAGTTGGCGTCAATGGCGCTCGGGGCGTTCAGCTTGTTTGGTTGGACGCCATTCGTGTCAACAGTATTTACGTTACGCACATCCGTGGTCGACACCCTTGTCGTTATGCACTTCACCTGGTCGACACCTTTGTCGTTATGCACATCGGCGTGTCGACATCGCTGTCGTTATGCAGGTGCAGCCGTACAGGCGCACTTCAACTTTCATTGCTACACGCTGGAGCTGGCTGGTCCTGGATACACTACACGATGACGCAGTGGCGTATCACGACGTTTTGGAGGCGGACTTGTGTAACATGCTGACACAGAGGATGTATCATCAGTGTCTCGACGAAACCTTGTGGACCCTGAAAAGAACTTCCGCACAGCCGAGACCGCCCTGAAAGCTCGCCTCCTGGTTGGTGATTGCCTATCCGAGTGGCCGAATCTGTGCAATGTGAGGGACGCCTCGTTCTCCGCTCACGAGACCATCGAGGTTGGGAGTCCGAAGTGGAAGATGACCCAGCCGATGAGGACTACAACTCAAAAGATGAGGCCGGGACCCAACCCGGAAACGAAGGTGGCGTGTTGAGTGAGGATGAAACGGAGACCGCTAGTGAACGGGCACGACAGTAATATCCTGGGATCTTTTCCTCACGAACGAGAGCAGTGAGGATGAGGCTGCGAAGCCAAAACCTCAATCCAAGCGGGATTCTCTCTCGCCACGTGATTCTCCGGCTAAGGACAGTTCTGTGAAGAAGTCCGCCGCGAAGTCGTTGGACCAGTCGAAGTCTCGCCTCAAGCTGAAACGTCCTGTAACGAAACACCCGGCTAATTGAATGCGAAAACCTGCATCAAACCATACAACCCATTCTTTTATTCGATTTTTCTAATAAGTGCGCCAAAAGCTGACAATTGGCTAAACGCAGCGCGGGAACCGAAGTCGTGCGTGTCATCCCCTCACTCCATCTAGATTCTGCAACTCTTAGCGCCATGCAAATGACGGGATTGGAGGGCGACATGCTGGACGAGTGGGAGTGGCCGACGGACTGTAAAGCGCAGCGGGAGATGGAGAGTTATCTGCGCTGTCAAATCTGCGGCGATTTCTTTCACGGGCCCGTGCTGCTGTCGTGTTCCCACACATTCTGCTCGGCTTGCGTCCGTCGCTTTCTACAGAGCAAAGGGGCGCACGGCTGCTGTCCATCATGCAAACAACCGTGTAGTTTTCGAGAGCTGGTCCCGAATCGGGCACTGGAGCAGGTGGCGCTGCTGTTTGAGAAGGCCAAGCCGGAGTTGCTCCAGCGGCTGCAGGGCACGACTGCTCCGACCTCATCAACGTCTACACCCAATACGGAGAGCGGCAGAACCAGGAGAGCAATGCAGGACAAGCCGGAACGCATGCCACTCTTGTCCTACAACGTCATGCGGGACAAGGAAGTGAGAAAACTACTGGACTCCATCAATGTCCGAGTGCCGACCAAAAATCGAGAAGAAATCATTCAGATTCACAAAGAGGTGGGCTTAAATTGTGCTGCATTTAGCTGGGGCACTTAGTTTATTGTTGTTTTGTGCAGTATGTGTTGCTGTCGAACGCGCAGGCAGATTCGGTCAATCCGAAGAGCACAGCGCAGTTGAGAGACGAAGTGGTGCGCAACCATTATGCAAGAATGCAACAGAAAGCCAAGACAGATGCTGTTAAACGCAGCAACGGTGGAGAAAATGCAGGAAGGGGGAATGCAGCATCTCCAGCATCAGGAGTGTCAGTGCAGATGCGTGCCAACTTTGAGAAGCTCCGACAGGATATTGCAGACAGGAAAGCAGGGAAAAAGCCACCGACCCCTGCGACGGATACCTCGTCCACCAACACCCCAGGAAAGTCACAGATGATAGACGAAGACGCAGCGTCTGTGGGGGTATGGCGTCACTTTTGTGCTCTAGACACGAGTATCAAGCAGGAATTCTACGTGAACTCGGTGACACATGAAATTCGAGTAGAGCTGCCATCACCTCTCGTGCAAGAGCAGTCACCGGCCAATCGCTACGATGATTTGGGTAGTGTTGCGCGTGCTGTGGTTGAGAAAGAATCAGTTGAAACAGACCCTAAAAAGATGGTAACTCCACTAAAGGCAAAGGTAAAGGCAAAGGCAAAGGCCAAGGCCAAGCGAGCAATTGCACCAGCATTTGCTTCACCCGACGCGACTTCAGAGTTCCAGAGAGCTACAGAAGAGATTGTGATCTCTGAAAACGAGGAGGAGGAAGACATTCTCGGAAGTGGAGATAATAAACGGGAAAGCTTAGGAAAACACGCTCGCAGTAACGATGGTAGCGACTCGACAGCGGATGATTCAGTTCAAGCGACTGCCAGTACCGAAGGTGCTGGTGATACACCCAGCGAATGGCAGTGTTCACGATGTACATTAATCAACGAAGCGACGTGTCTGCAGTGCGAAGCATGCGGCTACGAGCCCCCTTCCGCCTCTGCCAAAAAGCGTCTGCGTAAGAAGATGCATTTCCAAAGCAAAATATCTTTGTAATAGACTCCAGTTTGATCACTCGCTGCTCGGCCGTTTAAGTGATGCTCTACGAGAGCAACGCCTTGAATTCATCGTACTCGATTTCTCCACTACCGTCTGTATCCAGCTCATCAAGCATACGATCGATGTCTATAGGCAAGCCGAAGTCCTTCTTTATGAGCTGTACCAGCATTTTGCGCTCCACATGACCAGTCTTGTCGGGGTTTCCTCCACAAGCCACGAATGCATCAATGAAATCTGACTCGTCGTCGAACTGCGCGGCACGAAGCTTCTGCGCCTCAATCACTTGCAGAAACTCAGCGAACTCGATCTCGCCACTGTGATCGTTGTCAACTTCTGCGATCATCTGAAACAACTCCTCGTCGGTGGGTTTCTGCCCCATAGCTTCCAGCACCTTCGACAACTCGTACTTGTCGATCGTGCCGCTGCCGTCCTTGTCAAAGTGTACGAACGACTCGCGGCACGCATCGATTTCTTCCTGCGTGAGAATCATACGTCAATCGTAATAGACGACGCTTGAGCAGAAACGTAAAAAGTAAAACAAATACTTCGAAGTACCAAATGTTGAAAACACCATTCCGCTTGTAATCAAAAGATAAGCCAAGCAACGCATCACAATATACATTAGGTACTGCAGTACAAACCGTGCTGTTTCTCCGTCCGTAATTGTCGATGCTAAATCGTTGTCGTCTTTCTTTACGGCCAATTATTGTGCTTGTGTGGTCAAGATGATTATCTCGTATCTAGATTTTGATCAGCAGAATTTCACGCACGTACAACGTCTGTAAACACATGGTAATCATTCATCTGAGTCACCACGGAATCATGGATACAAACATCTTCAACTTCAGACAACAAAACGTACCCAAAGACGTTCTCGCTTCTCCTGGGTAGGCAGCAGACGCACCAACTGAGGCACGAGCTCCTGCATCTGCGGATTCGAGCATATCGACAGTAAGTAGCTAAAGAACGCGTCCAGCGACATCGCATCTTGGCCAAAGAGCCGACAGTTGTCCTTGAACGCTTGTAGATTCGCGTACGGACACTTGGTCTGGACGAAGTTCATCACATCTGAATACACTTGCTTCATCTCGGCTCCCTTGACCGAAGGCGGGAGGGGAGGCACAGGTTTCTGCGGGGCCTTGGGTGCCGAAGGCTTGACGAATGAATCGTACATAGCTTGTGCCTGTGGTGGAGCTGTATACGACATGTTCGGTGCGGGGGCAGGGTACGACTTGTACTTCAATGTCGGATTAGTCGGATGCGAATGTGTAGAGTCGGCAGGCGACGGAGGGGCAACTCCACTCTTGCGCTGTTCAAACTGCGCGTACAGCTCCCGTTCCGACTTGTACGAGCTGTATCGTCGTAGTCGCGGGTCGTTCGGATCTGGCTGCATCGTAATCGGTGCCGGTGCCGACCTAGAAGATAACGACGACGATAGCTGTTGCTCTGCACTGGAGCTCGAGAACGACGACGAGTTCGTTCCTGCAAAAGACGCACGAGCGGCAGCAGCGTGATCCGCCGCATCAGGCGTTCCGTTGCTGTAGCTGTTACTAGAGCTTGTCCGACCTGATCCAAACGAGTTCGGGTTGGGTTCCACGCCGAGACCGTGTTGGTTGCAAGCGCGACGAATGGAATCAAAGAGCGCGTCACATGCACCAGCAGGTGGAGCCACTTGTCCGCTCAAAATCTCGGCAGGAGTGACCTTGCGGCCGTAAAACTGGCTATTCATCTCTCCGCGAACCATAAACGTAGATCCGTGCAGACCCACTCCAGCGAACGCGCCCTTGGCGTGGCTGTACGTGTAGTTGCCACTAACGCCACCTCCTCCAGCGTTCACACTTGCTCCAGCTGCACGTCCCACCGGTCCTACAGCCAGGTCCAAACCAGCGCCCACGGAGACTTGTGTGCCCTTTTTAAAGGTCTTGACAGCGCTGGGAGAGCCCAAAACAATGAGAAAATCGATGATTTCGCCTCCAATTTCAGCTCCGAAGCCCAAACCGGCCGTGCCGATACCCGAAGGAGGCGACCACGAGCCGTCTTCAAGACGTGCAACCACTACGCCTGTACCCATCTTACCGGTCCAGATCATACCCGCCTTGATCACTGTGAGGAAGGCCAGACCTGCTGCGTTCTGGATCATCTCGGCGGGGATGGCCTTGTCGGCGTCCACTGTGGAGCTGAAGCAGGAGTCCAGGATGGCCGAGGCCTTGACGATTTCCTTGTCCATGGTGGAGTGGTATGGCATGTGGAGCGGCATTGTGTACTAGAATATGAGGCGGTTCCTTTGGTCTTCTCGCTTCTGGTTCGACAGTCGGGTGATGTGAATTTGTTGTGACAACTTGTGAGAAACACGAATGACTACTATTTGGGAGGAAAGTGTACATGTATTGTAGGTTCAGGGTATGTCAGTGTCACGGGGGATACCGTAGTCGCTACCTACGGTACTGTACCGCATAACAGAATTCATTATTCATAGATATACATGTATATCTAGTGTGGCGGATATGATGTACGTAAACGAGGCAGCCAGGAAGATCGCCATTACATTGTAAACATGCTCAGGCCTCGTTAAATTCGAGCTTTGGGTAAAATAGGCAAAATAGCTTGTTTGGGACACTTTTGAAACCTTAGTTTGTTTATTTTGGAGTTTTCTGTGTACAACTGCACTGTGCCTGCAAGAAGACTAGAAATGAAGAGATAAGGCAGTAAGAGCCTCATACTGCTTGCAATGGAGAATGCCCTCGAGAGAAATCCGTCAATGCAGTCCGGTACTCACTTTTCTCGACCCCAATCAATGAAAAATCAGATTCGACTGTAGCAGTGTTAGGAAAAGCACTGGTAATCCCAGCACAAAATCGGCAAGTGCTGGAAACCGATCTTGAATTTCCATCCAGCTCTCATGAAAGCTGGCACTAGTGCGTTCAAACTCTTCCAGCATTGCATAAAACGATTTATCCTTGCGGAAAGCTCGTCGAAGCTGTAAAAACTCGTCCCAATTGCTTTGATATGTTCTGGTAGCTTATAGTGTCGAAGTAATCGAGATCGATGCTGATTTAGCACAACTGAATACGATGACATGTTCATCTTGGTTAACTGGTACGGAAACACCTTCGGGTCGGAAATGAAAGGTTGGTTGCTTTCGTCGCGCTGGGCCACAATTTCTGATATTCCGTCTGCAGCTTGAACGAAAATTCTGGCCGTACTTCGAGCGATGCACTCGACCTCCTGGAGATTAGACTTACACAATTCAGCCATAGTTTCACAGACCCAGTAGCTAGTTCCAACCATACAAATACTGGCATTCTCAATAGTGAGAGCGTAGGAACTGGAAATGAACTTGTTTTCTGCGAAAACTAGCGAGGTGAGAGCTGTAATGAGGTTTCCGAGGTGCGGAAACCTCGGTGGTCATCCAATATAATGGCGAAAGGCTGAGATCTAGTGAATTAGCTCGGGATTTGACCTTCTTATTTTGGAGCTTTTCTGAGGCTTAGGTCGTGTTCGCGATGAATATATTTTTACTGGGATCATGTTTTCAATCGAGGCCAAAGCTGAGTTGCAATTATGGAAGCAAAGGCAAATTGCGTTTTTAGTTTTTTCTTGTTCGCAGCGAGACGACGTCAAGTTCCACTTTTTTTTCCCTCCGGTCACAAGCAACAAGGACAACAGACGTGAAGATGGACGAGTTGCTATTAGTCATCATCACCTGTCTTCCCCTCGCGTGGTTTAGTCGCGTGTCCCGTCAGGAGGAGCACGAAAGGGCAGTGAGACTGCTGGGGCTCACTACCACTTCCGGACAGCGCTTCTTCGAAGCCATACACGCTTATTCCAATGGCAAGTTGTTTCACGACAGCTTCCGAATGAGTGCTCAAGCCTTCGATGAGCTATTTAAACTGTGTCAACCCTGCATTTCCGGTTCCGTACGTGGCCAGTGTGAACTACTAGGAGTTGCCTTGAACTGGATAGGAACAGCTGCAACGTGTAGAGCGCAGGAGGTGCTCTTCGACTTGTCGTATTCTACTGTACCCAAGTACATAACACGAGGTGTTAAGGCAATCGTCCAAGCATTAAATGAAAGGTTGGCTATTACAACGGCTGTCCTGGAATCATTTTCATCGACGCACCCCTACTTTGACCAAGCGCTTGGAGCCATTGATGGAACGCATCTTGTCATTGAAATCTCTCAAGATGACATTGCTCGCTTTCGTAACCACAAGGGCTACATCACGACAAACGTATTGATTTTCTGCGACTGGAATATGAAGGTGTGTTTTGCGCATGCTGGTGTGGATGAAGTGCTCATGATGCTTCTGTCCCGAAATGGAGTGGATTATTGGAGAGCATACCGGATGGCTTCTACGTGTTGGGGGAAGCTGGCTACGAGCTTAACAAGAAGGTACCATGCATAAATTAGCATATCAATAGAATTTCATCGAGGCAATGGTTTAGCAGCCATACCTGCGGCGAAGAAGCACGTGCATTCGTGCTCGAAGCCATACTTGCGGAACCTCTTGATCTTGTCTATGATATCCTTGAGCTTTGATCGTTCCAATCGCTCCTAAACGTCATCAGGAAACGTGAACTTTCCTGTTTCGGAACATACGCCAACGCCACGCTTCCCCTTCATCTCCATGTAGACGTCATAGTCCTGCATAAGCCGAGAGACTTTAGACTTGTATTGCCCTGCCGTATGGTCACATTCACATCAGTAGACCTTCGTGAACATCAACATAATCATGCCTTTCTCGAGGGTTTTCTTGTACTTTGCGTTCAGCATCACCATCAGCTGGTTCCACGCGACTTTCGTGAGCCAGTGGCTTTCGAATCCTTTCGAAGTTCTGCATATTCTTCCAGTAGAGCAAACCCCTCATATACGTCCCACTTGGCCCTGCTGGACGCCTCGCTCTTCTTATCTGTGGGCGAGTTCTTCTGGTCCTTCTTCTCGCTCACGAGGGTGTCCTGCTTCTGCTTCGTTTTCTTCCCCATCACCACTCTACTGGTGTGCTTGCTCCGTGGACGATTGAAGAGTGAGAAGCGTCCAGCAGCTTCCGTCACTACTTCACAGTCACTACTTGAAGGGGAAACGAGTCGATTTACAAACAATACCAATACGAACACCTGTTATCGTTATCGCGATTTATGATCAAAAACAGGGGTAAACCAGTTTTCCGAAATGGAGGGTTAATCGTGATTCTACAGTGAAAATGTAATGCCAACCTTTTCGTGTTTGCGATCACCGTTTCTCATCAAATCATGATTATACCCCCTAAATCGCAATTATCGGGGCATCGCGAACACGACCTTAGTTTACTTATTTAGGACCGTTTTCTTAGGATTGTCCAATTTAACGAGGAAGTAGAAGAGAAGGTAGTCTATTTAACTCTAGTTAATAGCCTCCTTATAAAGTCTAATTCGTTTCGCTAACTTAGGCTCTAAGTCCTTCAGCCAGCGTGCTGGAGCAGGTTTCTTTGGGAATCCCGGCGAAGCTCTTTCAGCACCTATTTTGTCTAAACCGTCGAGACAAAGTTGTAGTCGAAGTCCGTTCGTGCGAGACTCAGAGCATAGGCCCTCCCGTCGCGATACCCCCCCATAATTGTCGGAAACAACGACTCCACATATACTCCATATGCATTTCTGCAGGCCACACTTTCTGTTTATGTACGACTTGGTTTCGGATCTGCCACAGCAGCGCCCAACCTATACTACAATTTGACCACCATATTCTGCCCAAAGTGTCTTCCCGTTCTTCGTCATACTTCCCGCAGTACTGCACAAGATGTTCTTTCATTCGTTCCCCGACGTATGGTGCCTCCCGAGCTGCGATGTTGTCTCTGAGCATGTATACTTGAGCTCTCGTCATTTCCTGACCAAACCAATGCTCGAGCCATTTCCGCCAGAATTGCGGCGCTCGCCTGAATTTCCACATGATATGTGAGCTGGAGTTCTCAATTTCCTTGCATCCTGCATCTCGAGGGCATTGAAAGTGGTGCTCTTTTCCTGGGTAATATAGATTCAACTGCTTCACTGCTAGTCGGTACGCCACCCAGACCTGATAATCGGTGATCATCTGCTGATGGGCCCACAGCTTTTTTTGGCGTTTAGTTTAGTTGTGCCTTCGCCCACTCATCCTGGTTGACCCACCCTGTCAGTGTATCCAAAACCGTACTAAGATGCTGGGTCGCCTGAGCCCGCAGCTCCAACTTCGACTGTCGCTTTAACTCGCGTATGACTCTGGAGTTCGCCCAAGTGTCCTTCATTGACCACGGATACCGATGTATCTGCGGGTTCGCCTCAAAAATGATTCTGCCTGAGCTTCTTGAAGGGTTTTGGTATCTTTCCGGTCGTTTAGGTGACCAACAACCGCCCAGTGGACTCCGTCATGGTCCTGCTCCAGTTGGATTGACGCTTGTCCGTTCGCTGTCCATCCTATCACTGTTGTCTCCACTAATTTTCATTCATACATCTGCCGTAGCTTCGGTGAGCGGCGTAGCTGGAGGGGGCTTTGTCCAAGACATTCCCCTATCTTGATCCTTGAAGAACTGAGCAACAGAGCCAATACCCACCGTTCCAACTTCGCCACCGTATGTCCTGATGCACCTGCTGGTATGGGAGGCACCCGGACTTCAAACGTTGTGCTCCCTTTCTGATAAATTTGTAGATCCTAAATCGGCATATCCTCAATCCCGTCGAATTTCGTGGCGACTAAATGATGCGCGTTGCTGTCCGGTATCCAGGGGTTGTTGACCCACGAAAATGCTCCCCAAAAGACCCGTATTGCCTTCAGAAAAGAAGGGAGAGATTCCAGCGCCTCTAGGTCCGCTTGAATTTCTATCAGTTCGCCTGAGGGCGGCTTTCTCGTTGCACTTCTGGGATTAGCCGCCGCTGCTGCTTCCAGAATAGGTACATAAGTGGATGCGTACTGCCACCTGCGCTCTTGTTCGTTGTGGTCCGGGGCCAATCGTCCACCTAACTCCTGCTCCATTACCTGTCGACGCGTTGTCCAGTATCTTGATCATGTCCTGTGCGTTGGCTGTCTAGAAGAAACCGTCGATATTTGCCCTTCCAGCCCAACCCATCTCTTCCACGCTTCATAATATCTGTCACTCTTCCCAATGAGCCACTGCATGCTGAATTTGATCCGTAGAGCTTGAATAGCCACTGGGATTGCTATCAAGCCCAATCCACCTGCGTCTCTTGGAGTGATAATAAGATCCGGCGACATTTTATGTCTGCTTGGATTTTCTACTACCTGCTTCCTCCACAAGAACCATCTTTGCATGTTGACCAGTTGGATAAGTGTAGCTCGGATGAGAGGAAATATTTTCACTGTGAACAAGACCGACGGAATTACTATGGCATTTAGCAAATCCACACGGTCCCGCACTGATGTAGCTGCCGCCTCCGCTGTCACCATTCGGCATTGTATGCTCCGAATTCCTTTCACCCAATTGATCTTCGGAAGGTCGGCGTGGCCAACATCATACCCCAAGTACCTGACGGTTTGACCTGGGGGTAACACAGGAATGCCACACCAATTCTCTTCTTTGATTGCCAAGTTCAAAAACATAAACTTGCTCTTGGCCGGTTGTACGTGAAGAACTGAAATATGTGGTGGAGCGGGATCAGCAAAATTTATGAAGATGTTGGATCCGGCTTGCCACTGTGCCCAGGACACCGACTATAGGAGGGGTACTCCTATTGATCCGTGATCAGCTGAACTTCCTCACCTTGTGTACCCGTCGGTAGGGCTGGATCTTGCTCCTCCGGTAACTGCAGGAGAGGTCCAAGTGTTGAAGATCTTGAATGTCTTGACGAGACGCAGGGATGTGTGTAACCGCGAGGAATGTCTTCGCTCTGCTGCCATGTAAGTTGATCGGGGGTCCACGTGAGTAGTTGAACGTGGATCATCGGTGGCGGATCTTGGATCCGGTCGTATAGGTTGCCTTGGTGTGTTGGTAGTTGTTGATCTTGCGATCTCTTTGAGTTGCTTGCGGTCTCCGATGGCTGGATCTTGGGGGGAGTTGAAGGACCGATGGATCTAAGCACTGAATGCCGTGGATCCGGAGCTTGCACGTACAGAATAAGTATCAGGTAGTTGGATCTGGTCAATATATTATCCAGTTATCTAAACTACACTACATACAATATTCCTAATACGAGATCACCTTGTATAACCAGTATAAGCCTTGATCCGAGGTGTCCGTAGTACACTAAGTGTGGATCAAACAAAGAAACCAACCACTTTTGCCCAATGATGCAAATTCGATTCTCTGTTATTCCTAAGTTCTTGATCCTGATTTGTCTCACCTTCTACTACCTGGATCCACATATTTCCTTCCCATCATCTGCTTATCATTGGATCTGGCTGTATACCGCCGAATGCTTACCTTGTTTACTTGATCCTGATTCACCTTGGGTAATCATATCTGGATCAGGCATACTTATACCCAGATCAGGCACCTATAAATAGGTCTTCACAGATTGATCCAGTCACCTCAGAATCAGTTGATCTGAGTCCATCAGACCTTCTCAGATCTGGATCCACCGTAGTCACTTCCGATCCCGGCATACCTGTCACTTCACTTGATCCAATCACTTCCTGTCCGTAATTTCTCGGAATCCACTTCACCACAAATACGTCCAAAGTCTTTCACAATCCTCATCACTTCTGGTAGATGCCCACTATGCTCCAGGAATACAGTCGAGTCGTCAACGAAGGCTGAAAACTTGTGCTTCACTGCTGTTTCATCGTTCTGTACCTGAAGCCCCACAACATTTGGATTGTGTTATATCGCTAGGGTCAGCATTTCCGCTGCTAGAATGAACAGTAGAGGTGCTAAAGGACAATCTTGCCGTATTCCAGACTGTATCTTCAGAGGTGATGATAGCTCACCGTTCACCAAGAACTGGGAAATCGTGTTGTCATGGAGACGCTTCATTAACACCACAAAATTTGCCGAGAAACCAAATTGCCGTAAAACCTCGAGTAAATACAGTATCGTAGGCTTTGGCAAAATCCAGTAAGAGAATACCAGCACTGTGAGATGCTTCGGGATGTTCATCTGACTTCACTATCGCCGGTTAGCCGCCCGAGGAAGCCTTGGAGCCGAGATGCCAGTACTTTTGAAAACAGCTTGTAGCTGGTCTGGAGAAGCGAGATCGGTCTGAAATCTAATGCATTTGGAGAATCGCCTTTCTTGCGCAGTGGTACCACTACCGCTATTAAAACGATTCCGGGAGTGCTTGCCCTTGTAGAATCTCGTTACACACTGCAACTAGTCGAGGTAGCATCACGGGCGCAAGATCGAGATAGAAACCATTGTTGAGACCGTCGACTCCTGCCGCTTTGTGCCTCTGTAATTCAGCTACCGCCTCTAGTAAGTCGTCCTCGGAAATTGGCACCATCAGTCTGTAATTATCTTGTTTGCTGACTTTCCTCTCAACCGGACCGTGACGAACGACGCGACCACTGTTGGCATTTGATCTGGGCTGGCCAGACTGTGTCTGCCGTCTCATTATTGGCTCCCGCACCTTTGCGAAGCGGACCGGAATGGTATCGTCCTCCTTAAAAGTCATACCGATAGGAGGATCGTTGCTTGATATTGTCTGCTCGTGTTCCCAAATCGCTGTTTTCTTGAAGAGCCATCGGACGTCCGACGGTTTTCGCTCCAGTCGATTGCCGCTGAGCTCCTCGTTATGAGCCCTGAGGTCTTCTAGCAGTGTCCGTAATAGTTGTGCCCTGGAGGTCGTATTTTCACGCTGTTGACGCTGTAATCTCCTGGCTTTCCTATTTCGGCGCTGCTTGTCTCGACGTGTCACCCGTTTGATCACCTTTTTGCACTTTCCTATCCACTGATCCCAGTGGTGAGTTCCTTTTCCCGGCCATGTCGATTCCTGTGCGTTGAGGTCTCTGAGTAACTCGTTGCGAAGGCGAACCTTATGAGCTCCTTGGATAGGGTAGATTGAACGCTGTCTAGGCTTCCTCTGGTCACACAAATTTGGGTCTCTCAGATACATCGTAACCTCATCATGGTCCGAAGGAACTGGCGCAAGTTTAACTTGTCGCCATTGTAACCACTTACTTGGGCTGTTCGCGATGTAACATCGATCAATCCTACTGGCAGCCTCCACTTGCCAGTGCGTGAAGTGTTCAGTAGGGCTTAGTTCTAATTCACACTTAAAGCCGATCCCAGAAGGACACGAACGTCAGACAGCTGACCGTCTTGAACAATGCGTGATAGAGTTTCGCTCTCATTGCGCTCTGGTCTGATCCCTCCGAAACGATCCAAACTAGACGCTTCCACACAATTGAAATCTCCTGCTATAATGGGAAAGGGATTTGTGCTATCTGCCAGTCCCTGAGACTAGTAAAATATTTCTCTCGGGCCTCCGGGTTCGAGGCAGGGGCATACACGTTCATGATATGCATGTCCTTAAACGTTACTCCAATTACTCGAGAGTTCCATAAGTGCTGATTCCACGGACGGACATAGTCTTTATAATCTGACGATACCAGTACCGCCACTCCAGCATGTTTTGTGGGTCCAACACTCCTGTACGATAACGCCTCACTTGGTGAACACCCCCACATCCAGTTCCACCGTCGTTGTAGCTCTCGTTTCTCCTCCGACGTCTCGACGTGAGTCTCCTGCAATCACCGCTGGCCACTCTCGCTTTGGGATATTTCACCATACCGATAGCATTCCCATCTCCTCTTCTTCGTGAAACCTTGTACATTCTAGGTCACGACTCGTATGTCTTAATTCCGTCCTTGGGGGTTTAGGTCCTGCTCTTCTCCCGTACTAAAGTCTATCATGCCCGCATGTACCATTCGACTGTATGCATCCTCTCCTGGCAGTCCGGCATCCGTTTGGCCCCAGCTGACTTTGACAGTGAGGCGCCCTTAGTACTGGGTTTGAGAGACTTCATCGAGCTCCCGATCTTGGGCATCTCTGCTCCCGTCCTCTAGTATTGCCGCCATAAATTCCCCCATCACTTCCCATTGGACAGCCTGGGATTTATCTGCAGCCAAGAAGCTGTGTTGATATTGCAGCCGAGTCCGTAGTGCCAGCAAATGTCACTCTAGCAGTAGTGGAATTGGGTCTGATGTATGTAGGACCGAACCAATGAGCACTGCAATTTTCTCCGAATAGACATAGGCGCACAGTTAGTGGCGCCCGAACCGAAGCTTCCTCTTAAGAGCACACAAAAACGTATGACGGCGCTCCTGCCGTATTTTTCATGTTGCTCGATCACCCATTCTTCCGTGCTGTTCATGATCGCTTGCCGAAGTTGCTGTTCCTTGTCCGAGGCTGGGACCAAGTCAATTCGTCTCCTCCAAGCTTTGAAACGGACCCTACGTTGTGACGTGGCTGTCTCAGTCTCCATTGCTTCGTCCACTACAGACATCCAACATTGCTCCCGCCACTTGGCTGTTTACATGCAGATGGCTGTCGCCGGCATTATGCCTATGATTTCGTGAGGACTACTGAACATTCGGAGCAGTTGTGCCAAGAGATCGGGTGTCGCATGAGCTGCGTGAGCCCAAATATCTTCTGTGGCCTCTGCTTCTGGGAAACGCGTTTTGGTGGTTCGACTGCATACTTCCTTTTGTGCGTTCCACAATAGGGGCCAGCTAGGTCATGTACCTGGTGCTGTCTGTGGTGGCTGTCGTTTACGCTGCGCGACTTCGTCAAAGTCAGCTCTGAGATTTTTCACCATCATTTCTTCGCTTATTCATAGGGACCGCCTGATTGTTCATATTTACCACCTGTCCAGCTACTTCACCCCTCTCTTCCGGAGTAGGTACGTGAGCTCTCTTTAGCCTGGCAGACGGCGTTTTGGCTAATCGAGGAATCAACTGGTGTGTTCGTGGTGGTGATTGTGGGGGGTTAGCTCCTCAAGACTTGAGGAGGGGTTGTAAACTGATCCTGACGCTTGAGAGGGTTCCGGAGGTTCCTCAAGTCTACTAACTTGAGTATCAGTCCGGTCCGTTAGTAGGCATTCCTTCCATTGTTTCAGCACCGGCTTAGCAATTTTGTATTTTGCCATCATGGCGTCACACTTCTCCGGAGCATTGAGATCCATTGACAGCAGCCGTTCTTGATCTTGCATGGACATCTGCGATGCTGGCGCAATTCAAAGTCGGAGGAGTTCGGCCATACGGTCCCCTCCATGCCGTAATATCATTTCAACCTCATGTTTAAGGGAATGATGAATCGTTGGTCCGTTCATATGTCGTTGGATCTCTTCCATGGCACCTTGCCACGCTTCAGGGTCCCATGGTGACTGTGACCCGTACTCTCCTTGATATGATTGCGAGCTTGTCTCCTCTGTCTTACTCTCTTCCTTAATGTCCTTGGCCTCTCGTCCAAGGGCATTTGGTGTTTCCGTGGTGCCATCCGCTGCACTCGGTCGGGGAAACGGAGGTGACGTTTCCTCGTCTTGATCCTCTCCTCCCATTTTGTCATCTTCTGAATCCCTCTTACTACTGTCCATATCGTCATCTCCTGACGATGTTGCTACCACTGAATTTAGATGGACAGAAATCAATTATATACAGTACATGTGTCCTGGCTTTGGTGTTCCAGACACAGATGGTGAATTCCTCACCCATCAACTAGGGTAAATTATTTTATCTTCAGTTTGGTGTGTGCAAAATACAAAATTAAGAATCAGTCTTTTGAAGACAATTCTATATTTGGGGATTGTGGGACTTGGCACACTGGGTTCTTGGCAAGGCAGTTTGTAATTTTGGTTTTATCATTTTGGTTTTGAAAACTGAAAACAGAACCAAAAATGATGCATCGAAGTTACAATATATATATCTTCAGAAGAGCAGCTTCCTTTTCAACGAAAGTAATAGCTTTATGCAGAAGTCACTTCCGCAGATATGGCTGTACATTGTACAGCGAATCGTCCCATGAAGACCTGTTAGGAGCATTTCAAGTACTGCGATGCACCACACACCACAGGAGCTGCTATCTTGCTGAGTGTACCAGTCAACTTTCTCGTACCTTCTTTCATCTCTAGTATGCCTTTGATCACCGTGCGGACACTCTTCTCGATGATAGCGTAGTTCCGTTCACTCTGCAGTGGATCGAACATGAAGCAAGTCGCCTTGTTCGTCACTGCATCCAGCTTTTTATTGAGAAGTTTCTGATATCCGGGAGCCGTTTGCAGATATGACACACGTCACACACCAATGTGTATTTACCAAATATTCGCTAAATCTACACCAAATCTAACAAATTCTTGTTTTTAGAGCGAATACAAGGGCTACGTGGAGACTCTCAACCTGAGCGTTAATCGCGTGCCTCTTCTGCCGATCTATCCGAGACCGGGCAACCTTCTCGGCTTGCATCACGCCAGCGATATTGACTGGTTGTGGCGGCACAATCTCAGCCGGGAACTTGCGCTTCTATCGACTCGGCAATTCATCCGTCGAGACTGCAGGTGCATCGTTAACCGCATCTTGCACTTAAAGAGTCCTCAACGGTCCGCATGAAGGTATAGTGTGCGGAGCAGCAGTTACGAGCAGCAAGCGCAAAGATGAATGTACCGTGTCAGCCATGCTGGATCTGTGATCTTTACTGCGTGATCTGCGTCCGAGGGGGAAGATCATCGAATGGTTGCTGTGAGGCTCGGTGAACTTTCCTGATTTTTAAAAATTTTGCGCCATTGGCTCACCGCAAAAATTTTAAAAGTCAGGAAAGGTCTCCGTCATGTATTTATTATCTTTCCACGTCCCAAGTTCAACCCAAACCACCAAAACTGGCTCTGTCTGCTCCACAAACTGTCTGCTCCACAAAATCTACACAGAATTTAACATGATTCACACTGAATATGCATCCTAAATTCAGTGGTAGCAGCGTGTGCCGTCGCGTATATTCGTCCATCTCGTTCTCACCCACCCGCTGGCCATGTACGAGCGGTCCAATTTAACGAGGCCTGCATGGTCCATGCTTCATGAGTCATGGCATGACTTGCTGCATCTCGACGTTGTGAAAGCGAAGATTGGATGCCAAAGTCAAGGCGCCAGAAGTGTTCACCACTGAAGACGACTATGACGTGGAACTTCCACGGAAATCCGCGCTCCGCTCGATGCGAAGAACAAATGCATGTATTAATAATACTACGTACTAGTAGTACGAATTCCAACCACTTCACAGCTTGTTGCCAACAAGCCCTTCCTGTCTGGCAGACACTGTGATCGTGTCAATGAACATATCCTGCCTCGCATCATAACAAGAACTTGGCAATTATGGTTGGATGGTCCCCCTTTCGGAAGGAGATTTATTGCTATTACATGTTGGAAAGAACGCTGTTGGTGGCCGAACGGACTCGTTATCCAACCGACACAACCACTGCCGCAGCACAAACTAACGCCGGAACGACTACTCCACCATCAACGAGCTGCCTACAGCACGTTCACGCAGTTCAGATTGTGGAACGCCTCGGTCAGACGAGTGATCATCGACTCCTCCGACTTACGCACCCACACACGCGGGTCGTAGTACTTCTTGTTCGGTGCGTCCGGACCGTCCGGGTTACCGATTTGGCCCTGCAGGTAGCCCTTCTTGTCCTCGTAGAACTTGCGCAGACCGTCCCAGTACGCCCACTGCGTGTCCGTGTCGATGTTCATCTTCACCACACCGTTGCCAACGGCCGTCTGAATCTCCTGGGCCGTCGAGCCCGAGCCGCCGTGGAACACGAAGAACACGGGCTTGTCCACCGACAGACCCTTCTCCTTGGCAATGTGCTTCTGGAAGTCGCCCAGGATCTCCGGGTGCAGCTTCACGTTGCCAGGTTTGTACACGCCGTGCACGTTGCCGAATGCAGCGGCAATCGTAAAGTACGGCGACACGGCGCCCAGCTCGTTGTACGCGAGCAAAATGTCCTCGGGTTGCGAGTAGAGAGACGCGTTGTCCACGTCGCTGTTATCCACGCCGTCCTCCTCGCCGCCGGTGATGCCCAGTTCCACCTCCAGGATCAGGTTCAGCTTGGCCATGCGCTCGAAGTACTTCTTGCTCGTGGCCACATTCTCCTCCATCGGCTCCTCCGACAGATCCAGCATGTGCGAGCTCCACAGCGGGATGCCGTGCTCCTTGAAGTACTTCTCGTCGGCCTCCAGCATGCCGTCGAACCACGGCAGCAGCTTCTTGGCGCAGTGGTCCGAGTGGAGGATCACAGGCACGTTGTAGTGTTTGGCCATGGCGCGCACGTGGTACGCGGCGGCGATGGCGCCGAGGATCGAGCCGTTCTGGTTCTTGTTGTCGATGCCCTTGCCGGCGTAGAAGGCAGCGCCGCCGTTCGACGTCTGGATGATGATTGGCGACTTGATGTCGCGGGCGGCCTGCAGCGCCGCGTTGATCGTCGAAGAGGATGTCACATTCACAGCCGGGATGGCGAAGTTGTGCTCCTGCGCATACTTGTACACCTTGATCACGTCCTCGCCGTTGAGGACGCCGGGTTGCACGATATCGAGGAGACCCATCTGGACTTGGGGAGACTGAAGATTGAGGGATTCGAGGAAAGATTCGAAGTGAGCTCGTGGACGTGGAGGCGTTTTGGTGCTTGGTTCGCTCTCTGTGCAATCAAAATGCTTGCGGCGAAAAGGGGGAGCTGACAAGGCTTTGTGTCGCAAGCCATTTCGGGTTGAAGAAAAATGCGCCCATAGTGAAAGCAAGTATGACGCAAGTGCTGCGAATCAAAATGCGCGTTTTTCTGTAAAGCGAGCGGGATCGATGGCAGCCGATCGCCTGTGCAAGCCAAGTTGGCCGAGTGCGCCGCAGTGTGTGCATGCAAGCTGACAAACCAATCGACACGCGCGTTTCTTTCCTCGTTGGCGAGTTTTATATATATGTAATACAATGTAATCAGGTGTAACAGACCGAGTAGACATCGAGACAAGTTTCGGATGCCAAAAGATCTGAATCAGTCCTGCAGGTGATTAATTTAGCAAGGTCGACTTTATTGTACCTTTACAGGATGAGCTTCTCCCAACAGAACAAGGTTGCTATGCCAGCTCTTGATCTACACATTATACATATAGATAGCTGGTGTATATTTTTTTAAAATAACTAGCTTAAATTAGAAAACTAATTACAATTGAAACAGCACCTTTGTTTGAGAGAGGAAACAGACTCTATTGAGCAATTATCTAAACTCTACCCGTACAAGATGCCTGTAAAGTCCTAAGCCAGGTTTGTGAAGAAGCAGAAGCTCCAGCGATGCTGGCACAGCGACAGCCACGTGCAGCAGCACAGTAACCGCCCAAGCCCGATCGCAGTCGGAGCTTGTGCAACTGCTGCGACTATGAGTAGGCGTTGCCTCTCATCGCCAAGCTTGGCGGCGGTTGTCAACCGCCAGTCGCAACAGCAACAGCAATAGTACCTACAGCAGCAGCACAACAACAACAAGTAGTTAGTAACGTAACAGCAAACACTAGCATGGGTCCTAGGCGGTTGTGGTCGGGCTGCTGCGCAGCCCTGCACTCACTTCGCAATCTGCTGAGCCTCCAGCAGGAGCTTCAGCATTACAGCGCGCCTTGTTGATTTCGCCACGGCCTTCTGCCAAGGCAACGTTCGTCCCAGTTCCTCTCTCTACTTCCTTTTCTCGGGTGTCGTGAACGCCTCCGTTAAGCTGACGGCAGTACCTGTACAAGACACACACGTACGTGACTTCTAACACCTGTCAGGTTATGAGCCCAACGCAACCAGCAAGAAAAGATGGAGGACGTACTGGTGACGAAGGCCAGCAGCCTCAGGCCACTCAACAGAGCGCAGCAGACACCTTGCCCTCTGGGTCCGGTGCCGATACCAGTACGAAAATAACTGATATTGCGACCAGTCAGCTGAGGGCCAACAATCACGGGCGACGGTGACAAGGGAAGTTCAAGCCCTCCCATTGGCGGAATTCAAAAGTATCGAGCGCCCATTGGAAAAACATCTGAAAATCCAGGAGGGTCCATGTCTGTGCGCCATTTTCGAAATCGATCGCCTTCTCCTCAAGCACACAGAGACGAAAGCTTTGGCAGCAGCACAAGCAACTTTGCAGTAACTAGCAGACACAGCAGTGACTTTAGAGGTCAGTAGCAGGACAAGATGAACAAAGTAGCAGCAGTAGTGACCCTGCTGGTCGACAGGAAGCTCACCAAGACGGAGGACTACCCCGCGTGGAGACTCCGGGTCCTGACAGGCCTCAATGTTTCCAACATGGCGCAGCTCGTCATCGGCAAGGAGCCCATCGATGACGGCTGGCCGCCGAGCACAAAACAGTGTTGGAACATGTGGTGGAGCGGGATCAGCAAAATCTGCGAAGATGCCGGATCCGACTAACCACTGTGCCCAGGACACCGACTAAAGGAGGGGGTACTCCTATGATCCGTGATCAGCTGAACTTCCTCACCTTGTGTACCCGTCGGTAGGGCTGGATCTACTCCTCCGGTAACTGCAGGAGATTGTCCAAGTAAATGAAGATCGGGCGTCATGGCGGGACGCAGGGATGTGATCAGCAGCGCGGAAGTCTTCGCTCTGCCGTCGGTAGTGGGGATCCGGGGTCTGCACGAATATTCGAGGGCAGATCACCGGTGGTCGGATCTTGATCCGGGCCGTGTTGGATTGCCTTGGTGTGTTGTCCTTGAGGCCTTTGTTGTTCGTCAACCGGAGATCCCTTTGCTTGCTTGCAGTCACCAATGACTGGATCTTGA
>NBNE01000557.1:0-20464 GCA_002215365.1 Phytophthora megakarya
ACAGCTCCGCAAACGGCGCGATGAGTGGGTCCGCCATCAGGTAATTCGTCGGAAGTGCGCTATCAAGGTACTCTTAAGACAAAATGAGTATTACTACTTCTTTTGTCATAGATTATATGAATGGAGCAGTCTTTACGATACGGGCAATTGCAACGGTTTATACCGGTAATCTACTTGAAAAGAGTATGCACCTTATATTTAGTGAGTGCCCATTTAAAAACGTGTTTGATAACATCACCCTCCTAATAGTTCAATACCATTTCGATTTCGAGTCATTTTTCAGATATCGCCGATAGTACACTACACGACTACGACGAAGACTCGAACGACCTCATCTACTCAATATTAATACCTACGCATATCCGAGCAAATTGTTATTAGCGGTTGTAGTTACTCTGGCGCGAGTAGGTAGCCAGTGCCGCTCGTGTGGCCTGCACAGCCAACGCGAACTCATTCCCCAACGACCGGTAGACCCTTCGAGAGCTTGGAGGAGTCTGAGCATCCACACTGCTGCCATAGTTTCGTTGTCGCTTGGGTCTCTTGGGCGGAGGTGGAGGGTTCTTCCTATCCAGCATGCGAGTTGAGGGAGGCGGTGTCACTTGCACCGACGTCCGTTGTGTTGTCCTCTCCATATCAATGCGCTGCGCGTCCTGACAGCAGCTCACATCGTAGTCCAAGACAGCACACACTGTCACGATATCTGCGTTACAGCAGGACGCTGCCTTCAGTGACTCGGACACCTCCTCGGCGTCCACGACCACTTCATCTACGACTTCTTCCTCGACAACGGTGCCAGTTGCTTGCGCAGTGGATTCCACCGCAGACATCAGAGCCTCGGTAGTAGCCACCACCTCGGCCACTTCAGCTACATCTGTCCTTGCATCTGTCACCTTCGTCGCCGCGGTCTCCGATGCCGCGTGCGTTACGACTTGTAGCACCGCATCCTTGTCGTTGTCCAAATTGGCACACGCTGCCACAAGGTCTTCGCCACAGTCGGACGTTGGCAGACCTGGAGAGGGTGACGTCACTTGCTCCACACGGCGATTCTTGCTCTGCTTCTCTTCTGCTTGCGTCTCCGGGCTGACGCTGCGTTGTCGGTTGGCTGTGGGCGTGACTTTCTTCTCCTCTGGCTCGGGTCTGCGCAATTCCGACTGCTTCTCTTCCGTCGACGACTCAAATCTTCGCTTCTTGCAGCTCTTGTTCGTCTCATTGTGTGGGGGAATGAAGAGGCGGAAGCCCAAACGCAGGTTGTCGCCGCTTACCAATCAGTGGCTCCATGCTGCGAGTTGTGGCACGCTGATCGTGGGCTCGTCCAGCCTTAGACGTTCTAAGGTTTCGCTACCAAAGTCTGTCCGCCTATCCGCCATGCTTGTCACTTCACTTCAAAACGTGGACTCCACACCAAATCGGTGACTTCTGATTGGTCAAAGTCGAAGCGACACTTCAACATGTAGCCATTTCCATTTTGCATCGGCATGGCGACCTTCGAGCTGGATCACGCGTATCTGCGGCAGACTGTGGGCGCTCCGTTGACTGAAGCCATGGCACAGCTGGCCATTCTGCAGCCTGAAGACCCCGTCGAGTTCCTGGGCAACTATTTGCTCAAACATGTGGCCAACGTGGAGGCTCAGCAGCAACTTCAGCAGCGCAAGGAGCGATCGCCGACTGTTGCTAATACGTCGAGTTTAGTTGGGACTGTGGAGACAACGGACCAAGAGTCGGTGAGGGAGAAGCAACTCGAGGAGGAGAAGCAAGTGCAGACGCAGTTACACGCGGAGTCGAGTGTGGCGCTGGTGTTCCAGAAGTTCTTGGACTGGATCTGCTCGACACTTGACGCTGAAGAAGCGTATATTGGACGCAAAGCTGTTGATCCACAAGGCAACAGTGTCGTCCACTTTGTGGCAAGTTCCAAGCATTCAGACTCCAAAGTGCTGGACAAGTTTGTTACTCAACCCACAGAAGAAGACGAAGAAACTGCTCGAGGTGGTGGCGTCACGTTTGATGTCTTCAAAGAGAATGCTCCAGTTGGAGAGGATGGAAATCCTGCCGTGGATGCAGAGGGAAATCCACTTCCTGCAGCTCCTCCGAAGTTTGTGCATGTGGAGAATGTGCTGCGCGAGCCACGGGTCAAGTTCTTTGGTGTGCCCAAGTTGGGTGCTTTACTCACACGTGCAGGGCAGTACAAAAGCTACCTGCATGCTGATGTCAACAATGATAGCAAACCAGAGGAGCCTAACGTCCTGGAACAATGGCTGGTTTTCTATGTTGATACGATGGGGCAGGCTCGGACTTTTACCAAGAATGAGATCGATCGATTTCGCCACTCCACAGAGCTCTTCCTCACCACACTCGAGGAGAAAGAGCGCGATCTATACATGAAGGACAACGAACGACGCGTCTCCAATGATGAACCGATGTTACGTGAGTTCCTTGTGGCTTTTGCAGCGCAAGTGGCAGTCCAGGAGGAAACCCTCTCCTCACAGTTACCACAACCTCCCGAAGGAGAAGAACTCAGTGAAGCTGCACAACAAGAACGTTCTTCAAAGGAAGCTGAACTTCGTTTATCTTTCCTGACAGCGTTGTTAGTGTCGCACATTCCAACGTTGTCACTCGCGTCAGCCCAAGTGGTGCCTTTCAAGGGATTCGTGCTGTCAACTTTTGCAGCAGCACTCGAACTTCTTGGATATTTTCGACGCGAATTGTTCAATCCCGCTACTGGTCAACCCAGTTGGGAAAAAATTTCGCCACTTCTTGAGGAGTCAATGTTAACGGCACGACTACAAGCTTTTGAAGCATCACTGGTAACGATGGGGTCTCTGGCGGAAGAGGACAAAACGAGCGCAAAGGGTCTCAAAGCCATCAGAAACGCTCTTCCAGCGACTTCAGTTGCTGTTTCTCAGACCAAACAAACATTTGGTGAAATCGCCAAGCCAGAAGTTGATGCAGCGAGCCCCATAGCATCGTGCTTCTACGCTTGGGCACTCGCCGTAATTGCACGTGCTGAAAGCCTAACAACCATGGCTGATCAGGCACAACAACTCGAAGATGAGGCTGCGGCAGCAGCCGAAGCAGCTGCAGCAGGAGACGAGTAGCCTTGGATATTCACACACCCAGCATTTCCTGAATTGATCTATACTTCGCATTTATCTTCATTCTGGTCTCAATGTTCACGCTCAGGAATATCACTCGAGCTGCATTCGTCTTCTATAGCTGCTGCAATTTTTCGACTGCTGTTTTGCTTGAGAGAACTCCGTTGCTGCTTAGCTTGTAGACGCTCCCGTGCTATGCGCTTCATTTCATCAGCGAATTTGGTACGTTGAGATCTTTTAGCCTCCTCGTGTCGGCGTCGAGCGAGTACAATTTTGTCCTTGATACTAGCATTTACTGCTTGTGCTTCCTGCCGTGCGATCTTGGTACGTTGAGATCTTTCAGCCTCCTCGTGTCGGCGTCGAGTGAGTACAACTTTGTCCTTGATACTAGCATTTACTGCTTGTGCTTCCTGCCGTGCGATTTCTAGTAGCTGTTTTTCGTGATTAATACGCCGTTGGTAAGCGACTTGGCTACTTGAGACCAAAACATCCTTATCTACATGGTAAGCGGCTGCCAATTGAGCTCGAAAATCGTTGCACTCATTAATTGCAGTCTTTGCACGTTCCAAGCGCTGATGCTGCAGGTTTGTCTCGGTCTTGATATTCTGTTCCTCAACCTCGTCTTGAGTGGTTGCATCAAAGATGACTGTATGCCCGACATATTTAAACTCGTAGAAATAATGACGCGCAAGTCGCTCGTAGCGAGCGTGCCATATTCCTGGTACTTGATTGTCGTCACCACTCATGGTTTTCATCTTAGCTTCCACGCACTCACAGAATTTGTCACTGGACAACTGTGAATTCAACGAACCATCCGCTACAAGCTCATCCCAAACTTGTACAAACACCGGATAGCAAACTCTTCGATCAGTGATCCATGCTTTGGTCTCAGTAGGAGTGTATCCGTTTGAAAAGCTTGTTTGGTAATGGTCTTTCAACTTCCACGTGCTGCTAGTTTTTTCTGGAAGTCGTGATAGCGGATTGCGACCGATTGCGAGTATTTCGAGCTGCGCCAGGAGTCCGTCAGCCAGTTCCAGCGGAAGCGCTTGCAATCGATTGTGATATAGATCAAGTTTCCGAAGTTTTGTACAATGTTGTGCCATTTCGCGAGGTAGCATAGCGATTCTATTGCCATGTAGATTCAGTACTTCGAGCTCTGGAAGTTCGTAGAGACATGGTTCCAGCTCCATGAGAAGGTTTTGCGCCAAATCAACGTAACACAGGGATTTCAATTCTCCAAGACCGGACTCCAGCGGTGATGTGAGTGCATTATGTGAGCAACGCAAATGTTTTAACCGCGTCAGCATCGCCATAGTATCAGGGAATTTCACTAGCTCGTTGTGTGATAAATCAAGTGTCATTAGTGACTCGAGACATCCAAACTCATCGGGGATTCGTTCAAGTTGATTCCACGACACATCCAGTTCACGAAGGCGAGTCAAAGCGGCAAGTTCGAGAGGGAGAGCCGTCAATCGGTTGTTTGAGAGATGAAGTGTTCGTAAGGAACACAATAAACCAAGTGTGGCAGGAAGACCAGCAAGGCGATTGTGTGACAGGACCAACTTCTCCATTAAGCCCCAGTGCTCACCACAGTCGGTCGGAAGCCATTGAAGAGCATTATTCTCGCCGTTGAGGACAACCAACTCCGATAGATTACCCACTGCTGAAGGCAGCGACAAGAGCGCGTTGGACTTGAAATTCAACTCTTGCAGCTTGGGTATCGATCCAATACCATCCGGTAAAGTTGAGAGAGCATTGTACGATAAATTGAGACTTCGAAGATTCTGTAGCTGCGAGCCGAAGACATCTTTGCCCAGTCGTTTCTGATCGCAATCACTAAGGTCCAATATGCTCAAAGTGCGTAGTTGTTGCAAACTATTCGGAAGTCGTTTAAGTGTCGGATTACCTCGCAAGTTGAGTCGCATTAGCTTTACCAGTGCATCACCAATTTCATCAGCTAGGTATTCAAGCAAATTGCTCGCCAGGTTAAGCTCCTCGAGAGACCGAAGTCCATCACAGTTGTCCCCAAATCTTACTAACCGATTAAAAGACAATTGTAATACACGTAACTCGTGCAAATTCGTTATCCCGACTGGGATACCAGCGAGTTGATTACTGCGAACATCGAGCAACTGTAGATCACGAGCCTCGCCAATCTCTTCAGGAATGGCACTCAGCTTGTTCTCGCTTATATCCAGTGATTGCAAAGAAAACAAGTGCGTGAAAATGGCTCCAGGAAGGCTTTCAAGTCGGTTGCGTGCCAAATCTAAGATCAACAGGCTCGAGAGAGATGAAAGAGCGTCGCGGCCGTGGTACAAGTCATACGGAAGTTCCTTCAGCTTCTGACCACGTAAGTCCATGATATCGTCACCGCGTTGTGCTATGAGTCGATTGATACGCTCCACCTTTCAATAGGCTCGAGAGAGACGAAAGAGCGTCTCGGCCGTGATACAAGTCATACGGAAGTTCCTTCAGCTTCTGACCACGTAAGTCCAGGATATCGTCACCGCGTTGTGCTATGAGTCGATTGATACGCTCCACCTTTGTCCTCATAAACTCCTGCACCACTTCACGTTCATGAATCGCACGTTTTTCAGCTTCAAGCATAGCACGCTCTAATAACCGCCGCTCTTCGCGCGCTTGTCGAACCTTTATCTGGCGCTCTTTCTTGCGATCCATTTTGTTTTGACGCTCCTTCAAAGCCTCTTTGGTTCGTGTCGAAGTAGCAGCTTGGCGTTGCAGTTGAAACACACGCCGTGATTCCTCCTGTTCAGCTGCTCGTCGCTCTTTATCTAGACGCACGACTTCTTCCTTTGCTTGAAGTGCAGCACGTAGTTCTTCTTGCTCTTCTCGATGTATTTCATCCAGCAACTCAGCAACGCATTCTGCATTTTCTCCAGAGCTTTTTTGCCTTTCTTCTGACTGATACTCCCGCTGGCACTGCGCTTTTGTAGTTCGGCACGTATGTCAATCAGCTCTACCAGCAACCCATTCTGCATTTTCTCCAGAGCTTTTTTGCCCTTCTTCTGACTGATACTCTCGCTGGCACTGCGCTTTTGTAGTTCGGCACGTATGTCAATCAGCTCTACCCATGCACGCTTGAATTGTTCGAGTGAGATCGTCGATGATTTAGGAAGCTTGCTGCGAGCCTTCTTTCGAGTATGCTTCGTATTAAGAGGGACACCGAGAAGTTCCAATGCTTTTTCGTACTCAAATGCGCTCAACATTTGGTCTCGGTCACCGTCTAACTGGTGAAAGACGTCGATCGGTGACAAGACTTGCGCCGGTTTAGTCTTCGTTCCTTCTTGACTCCGTTTTCTCTGATTAGCACGCAAGTAGTTGGTGATGTACATTGCGATGACAAACTCCCGCTCGTCGATATAGCCTCTGCACAAGTATTCACCAAGTCAGTACAGTAGCAATAGTAGTTTATCCTTGACGCACTTCTTCTGGTCGTCTACAAGCTCAAAGAAGCGTTTGGCTTTTGATTCCAGTAAATTGACTTTCATGTAAGCCAGCATTTGCTTGTACTCTAGAAGAAACTATGAGTGTAAGTGAATGGAAGCAAAAGGAAAACACAACAACAAAATACCTTCAAAGTCGATTGAGTCGGACTTGTCTTGATCAAACATGCGAAAGAGCTGGCGAGCATTGCGCTGTAATGCGTCCAGCGAGAGCTCATCCTCACCTTGTAGCTGGTCTTGCTCTACCTCCATGACAGTCTGTAGAAAACGGTTTGAAAGTGCTTCCATCTCTTGTGCTATTTGTTCCGGAGACTTGGTTGGAGGTACATACGTTTCAAAAGCTCCATACGCATATACAAGAGCTTGTGCAGTAGGAGGTTTTGCCGCTGCAGGTTTACAAATAACAACACTTGCAAACACCATTGGGTCGAACACTAAAAGTTCCTGCTCGAACATACGTGGCATGTGCGAACCTTTCCATTGTCCTTCAGGTCCACCATCGAGCAGCACCGTTTGAGCGCTAGCCTCCATCTTCTGAATAGTGCGATCATCCTCCAGCACTGCATCGTTTCCACGCGACAACATCACATACACCGGCAGATCGCGATCATTTCGGATTCTTACGTCTTCGAAACGCAACCAATACGTCAGATGTGTAAGACTGGTAGGTTCTGTTGGGGATGGAATTTGGCGCCGAAGCAACTGAGCAATACAAAGTACAATACAAGTTTGCTATCCATCGTCACATCGATTGACAATGCATGAGTACTGCACCTGCACTTTGCCCACAATTTCACGAGGTGAAGAAGTTTTTACTGTTCGAAGAACAGACAACCAGCAACTTTCTTTTGGTTTGAACGGATTCATCACAGTGACTTGGGGACTGTAATCAGCAAGAGCTGCTTCCAGCAGCACGATCGTCTCCATCTCTTACTCCATCCAGCTTCTGAAGCGACACAAACACGACAAAGATGAGAGCGAAACTGCATTTCATTTTTACCTTGGGGATGGAATTTACTCCCTTGGCATCTATAGGTATAATGCGTTCCGTATTTTCAGCGCTGCAGTCTGGCCTCGAAGGTTGTGCTATTGTACATTACAGTGTAATTAGTGTCAGAATCTTGAATTAGTCGTTCCCTAGAGCTGACGACGATGAGTACCCACAACCGATGCAATTGTGCTCACGCTGCTAGCAGTTGTGCTGGTGCTGTACGGAGGTTGCGCATAATCCTTGTCGTCTTCTTGGGTAGTTGTTCCCGCGCTACCGACCGTCGTAGTGGTGGACGCTGTGTTCCGCAGAACAGTGGTCACCTTTGTGTATCGCGACGGAATCGTGACAAAATACTTGTTCATGGCCAAACAAAACCGTTTGCGGTAGTGCTTCGGGTTTAAAACAGTGATCTCTCCTTCCTCTTGGATGAGTCGCTTGCTGGCATGCTCCATCATTTTCATGAAGTCATACTTGTGGATATAATCGATGATACAAGCCACCAGCTCCTGTTTGTTAACATCGTAACCCACAAGCATGGAATAGTCTGTCGCTTGGACGGATGCTAAAAAGGTTGTATCATTCATGATCGCAGACAGAAGTAATGACAGCGCAGATTCTTGTAGAGGTAACGGGATACCACCTGCCAGCTCCACCAGATTGCGGTCCCACAACACGCTGCGACTGTCTCCGTTGAAATCCTCTTTATATCTTCCTTCCATCTTGCCTTTCAGATCGAAAGAGAAGTCCACTTCTCGTCCGTACATCAAGTTCTCCATAACAATCACGCACATGCGCACATTTTGATCATTGTCACCACCCTGGTTCGTGTTCGAAATTGACACTTTGTAGATACCGAGCACTTTGGAGAGCATAGAGGACAAGTCATTTTCGAAAGTCTTTGCCATATAGCAAAAGTACTCGTTTGCCATGCTCAGGAACATCTGCAGCTCGATCTCTGGAATGGCCTTAGCAATGAAGCGTTCGTCGCGCGTCTTCAGAAAACCAGCGCCCGACTTTCCACCGGCAGCATTCCATTGCTGGCAATTACAGAGGGATTCGACGTAGTTTCGGTCACCGCCATAGTACAGCTTTCGAAGCGCGTGAAACTGCATAGCGTAGTACGATTTGCAGCTGAAGCGCATGGCAGACTGGAATTGGTTCTCATCGACGAAACTGTGATCAACGTTGTTTCTTGTAGCTGAGCGCAAAATGCGTAGCATAGTGCTGGTTTCTTCAGATTGGCCACAGTTGATCTTTGGAGGAACACCGTTGCCAGTAGTTTTTGCCTCGAGGGCGTATCGGGTGGATTCCTTTCGCATGTTCTCGTTGATGCACTGATTGTACTCGTTAGAGAACAGCGAGTACGCCACTACAGAAGTAGGCTGTTTAGCGTTGACTAGAACAGCTGCCTTATTTGTCCCCAATGGCAAGCTTGGGTGCCATTCTAGAAGGCGCTTAGGTAGGGCCAAATAGCCCAAACCGTCGGGCTTTTTCGCTTGTTGAGTTAATCGGAAATTCTCTAGCACCTTTTTAGACGCAATGGCCCCCATCGTGGAGGAAACATGACCCGGAACACCCACTGTCGAGACTGATTGCCCAAATACTGGAACAGCATTCGGATACGGCTCCGTTTCCGCCATGTAATCAGCTGGGAACGAATGACTCGATTCATCATAACGATCATAACCGTCATCAGTATCCCATGGCTCTGACTGATGCGAGCTCGCTGTTCCAGTTTGCCGCAAAGTATTGGTGACTTCGTTGGCAATTTGAGCCATACCTCCTGGTGGAGAGGCACTTTTTGCTGCAGCCAGACTACGCGCAAAACTCGCGAGATGAGCTAAGTTTCCGGGCTCCTGGAAATTAATGTTCACTGGCACTGCGTCCAGAACACTAGGGGTGGATGGCTCGCTGTATCGTTCACTGGATTCTGCTTGTTGTGCTAGTTGGTCAAACCACGCTTTTGGAAGGGCACTTTTGGGGCTGTTCACGAGACTTGCCATAGTCGGCTTTACGGTAGCCTGTACAGCCCGTGTGATGCGCAAGCTCCAGCCAACGGCATATTCGTAGATTTCCCGGAAATGAGCGTTGTATGCAAAAACGTCTTGCGGGGGGTTTGACTCGATTTTCGCACCAAAACAGGAATACCATTGTTGCACTTCATTCCTCAAGATTTTCAGGTTCTGCTTCGCATGAAGTGGGGTGACCAAGTCTGCCATCGACTCGGCAACTTTTGCTGTTGTGACGCCGTATACTTCACGAACGAGATCGCAGAGATCGTGGATAGCATCAAGTTGGACCTGATGGTCGATGTGGTCTTGCCAGAGCGCTGGTTGCAACGCAACATGGAGAACAGGCTCGAGAGGCTCGACATGTACGCTTACAACCCGTCCACGCCGAGAGAAATAGTGCACCAACGAGGCATCTCGTGATCCACTTACACCAGCAAGGTGCGGGAAACGAATGCAGTCAATGTCCATGGCCTTCCCGTAAAACATATCCTCTAGGAATTTACCGAAGGAGTAGTTCCATACGTCACTCGGAACTACCGAATACTCCGACGAAAGGTTCCCACTACTCATGTTACGTGACCACATCAGCACTTCCTCAGATCGAATTTGCTGCAAGACTGCGCGGTAGCTAAACTCACGGAGAAGTTCGGCTGCGGGCAGCTGGTCACTTGTGTCTTTAAACTCGTTCAAATCCTTTACTCGCACGATCACGCGGCCTGTGTCGTGGGAAAAAGACAGCTTAGAAGTTGAGAACGCACGCTTGAACTCAGCCTTGCTACTTGAAAAGCAGAATTTATCCAGGAACTGACCCACTGACATGTCATTCGAGCTGTAGAAGTCGATACACATCATGTCAGCTTTAGATGCCGTTTTACCTTCTAATGTGCTCCAGCAGGTAGAAAACAGGATTCGGTCCCTCAGACAGTTAGACGACTTTGCGCCACACGTGCACCAATTCGGATGGCCCGACTGGATAACGGTAGTGCTTGAAGAAGTGCTATCGTCATCGTTTACTCCACGAACCACTCGAAGCGAACTGATGTTATTAAAGCGTGTATGAGCCTTGCACCATTTGCACATCGATTGTGTCTCCTTCAGAGCAGCACGCATTGACAGTGAATTAGACTTCAGCGAGATGTACAAGGATGTCGACGACTTGGCAAACCATTCCTCTGCGACGGAGCGCTCGTGGTTCAGATTAGGAGCAATGTATCCGTAGGCCGCTAACACTGACCGCTGAAGACGCATGTTGTACGACGCGCGAATAATTGCCGTTAACACATTTGTGATCTCGGTAAAAACATCCGTTGTTCCTCCACGCAAACATAAAGTGCATCCCTTTGATGTGATGCCTCCTTCGAACACGATATTTTGGCGTTGAGTACGCTTTTTTCGCTGACGAGATATACCAGAGCCTTCTTCCGCTACGAAGAACCCGTCAGCATTGGCCCTAAAAGCGATTTTCTTTGCACTTTTCGGCTCTTGGTCGCTTAGCAATACGTAAAACCTCTTGCAGGTGCCGATGATGCCGATGTCCGACATTTTATCAATGTGGTCATATGATGTTAGTACGGACGCGCCCGTGCAGCGAGCAACACGCTGTAAGTCGAGTAAGCGAACGTTCTTGACAACCGCAACGTTTGCTTTGAAAAGCAATTCCTCGGCAACTCGATGTACATGGCCTTCGAACATGACAATATCAGGGTTGAGCGTCAGGATTTTCTCCGTGACAATGTGCATGTACTCCACTTCTTGGCCAGCAACGCTCTCCAACGATGATATGACCTCTTTCTTGCGTTGGTAATCTAAGGCTGACGCGATCAGCAAAATACGTGGGTTTAGAATATCACTTCTCATTCCCTTGCGAGCCAGGCTTTTGTGGACGAGAACACCATCTATGAAGAAACTGTCTTGTACGCGACCTCCATCCAAGCATTGGATACGGACGTACTGCATAATGTCCAATAAATCACCTTTATCTGGTTCACACGAGACAGTAAGTGCAGCTCGGTGGGTGAATAGGTTGATAATCTGCATCCACCGATGCTGTTCGACCATGAACAACTGTGACACTGCTGGAGAGCTATCCAGTAAATGGAATATGCGCTCTTCGATACGATCGCGGGAATCTTTCGACATTTGCTCCATGGCTGTTTCCCTCCTAAGAACGTGCTCAGGGTCCTCCGACTCGATGTGAACATCCTTCGACAATCCAACCATGGCCAGGATGCCAATATCTTTAGCTGCTAGTTTGTCTGGCCCAAATGGATTCCACTGAACAGCGTTACCGAAGCGTGCAGTGTCAAACGAAGCTGACATGGCCTTCGGACGCGTTGTCAAAACATTGGATGTGGGAGGAAATGCTCCAGCAAGCCGTGCTTGTGCATTCGACTCAGCGACAAGGCGCTTAAACTCCGCCTCGCTCCAGCGATGGTTGCTCGGGTTACCCAAATCAGCCTGGCTGTTGCAACGCTTCAGCTTTCGTGATACATGCCGAGCATTCTTTCGTTCAAACAAGATCTGCGGCTCACTGAATGTCCTCAGTATGCGACCAGTTCCATGGCCAGTCTGCTTCACTTCCTTCGTCAATTCATGTAAGTGAGGTTGGTGGGCTAGATGCTGCGCACTTGCAACTATCTGTACCTTGGGGAACATGCTAAACAATACAGGAGGCCGGGACTTTTCAGGTGGCTCGCTCACTCGCATGTCATCGGTGATATCGTCCTTATCAAACAGTTCTGGTTTATCCTTGTGCTTGTAATTAGATACATCGGACGTCGATCTTTCCATAGCTTCAGCAAGATGCTGAGGCATGAGCAGCAGCGTCTGTGCATGCGGAGAACTCGTTGTTTTCTGCGGGCCTTCCTCAAAATTGGCCCCCGTCAGTTCCATCTGCAATCCTTCTCGTAGTTGTCGGTGGCACGTATGGCACACTAATTGTTTCTTCAATCTCTCAATCGACTCATCCACCTTGTTACCACCAAACGACTGGGGTAATCTCGCACAACAATTCGCGCAGAAGATCTGTCCACATGAGCGACAATGGTGTCTCCGTCTAAAGAATGTGAACAACTGTTCACACTCATAGCAAGCTTTGCTGGACCTGTCCGACATCCAAAAGTGCTTGAACGATCTCGATCTCTGCCTTCCCATCGCTGGTGAAGTCTGTTCCTGAATCTGCATCTGCTCCTGACTCGTATCCACCTCGTAGCCGTCTCTAAATTGCTTCACACCTGGTAAATGCTGTCCCTGCGGCGAGGGGAACTTGGTCAACGCGAATGGGTTGCGGTCCACGTTCATCTCGTGTTCTCTCTGTGCCAAGTCGATCTCCACACACTCGCCCATGTCCGGCACTTCAATAGCTATAGCACCCTCTCTCCTGTCCTCTTTAGCGCTCAGCGCTCGTCGTATCGTTCCCTGTACACGTGGGAGACTCGCGCCACGCATCGACTTGCCATTAACAGCGACCACCAGCGCCGCGGGATCGATCCCCAGCGCCTCGGCGTCGCTTCCAGGCAGCACGAAGTTCACACAGACACGGAAGTCCCGACGCGACGATGCCACAAGCTGCACGCCTAATAGCGCGTCCATAGAGCTGAACATGCTGCCCACACGCTCGCCTGGACGCATTCTGGTCACCCGAAGCGTCGTGATCTTCTCCACGGAGCGCGTGAACTGGTCCAGCGACGTGTAGCCGCCCAGACCCACGCGGCTGTTGCGCGCGACGCGAGTGGGGCCTGTGAGCGTTAAACGCTCGCCATTGGGCGTCGAGAACAGCGCCAGCTCGCGCGACGACGACAGGGAGGACGGGCCGAGCTTGAGCGCAGGAGGCGACTCGGCCGACGACACGCAGGCGCTCGTGAGCTGCTGGAACGCGCCGCAGATCGTCGCCATCTTATGCCGCGGAATGCGCACTGGTGAAGTTGCTGTATAGAGCAGTGACCATCACTCTGGTTATCTGGCGAGTTGTATACACCGAAATAGCCACAGAATTTTGCATTGATGAAAATGGGTGACGAGACAAGTTCTGCTTGGCAAAACTTCTCAGTGGGATACAGCCGAGGAGTGGGATAATGATAACTGAGCTTTATTTTATACTTGCACTATGAACATCACAGCTTGAAGACGAGTGTATCAGAAGGAGCCGACGATCTGCGCGACGTGGTCGTACACCTTGCGGACGAAGGTTTCGTCCAGGATGCGGTACTCGACCACGAAGGCGAGCAACCGCTGCCAGCTCGCAGCCAACAGCTCGCTCACCTCCAGCACCACAAAGGTGCGGTAATACCGTTGGTACAGGAAAATGAATACGCGGATGAGGCCGTTGTAGAGCCCGCGCACATGGGCAGTCTGCCCAGCCAAATTGCCGCCTTCTCCACTGTTGTTGGCGCTTAATAAGCCATTCATGCGCCGCATGAGCTCCTCCACGGCAAGACCCTCGGCTGTGGGCGTCTTGATGTCCGACAACATGTCGTACATGATGGACACCTCGCTGTAAAAGTCCGCAGCCATTTCCTCCGCCAGACTCACCGCCTCGGCCGGTGCAACGGCGGATGAGTCCACAAAGAAATCGGCCAATTGCATGAGTGTCGCGGGGGGCGAATCCGTCGTCGACGTTGGCGTGATCGGCGTCTGGGAGACGTTGTTGCTGCTGTGACTGTAGCTGTAGCTGCTGCTGATGGATCCATTTCCGCGGCGCCCTGCCTTGCTGAAAGACGAGGGGTTGCGTCTGCGGAGGCGCTTGTGCACCATCACATGACCCTGGAGCGGCCTGCACACGGCAATGCTGCGGCCGCTGTTCAGACAAGGGAGAGACGGGTAGCTCGGGGATCGCTCGCGTTTCATGCTGTAGTGGACCTGCCTGCCTGCACCTGGCCTTCCTTGCCTGCGTTCCTGCGCCCACCTATCTTATTTGCTTTTGGCGATCGGCCATGACTCGAACAACCTCAAGTGCGATCGACGCGTTTTTTGCCAAAAGTAGCCACTTGTCCAATCAGACGGAACGTTCCACGATTAGCTGTTGTACAGTACCACTTGTAAAGTTGAAGCGCCCCACAACAAATACCCTACAATACTGAATACTATTGAAATTATTTTCTACAAAATGGTAGTGTATTATGTACCATTTATTATACCCTTTTACAATCTATAAATCTGAAGAGGTTTGTAACATTTGGTACTACTGTAGAGAGAACGTGCGAGGACTAGGTTTCAGAAAAATTTTCCAGAAGCAACAAAAATTTCAGCTACCGGCTCGCATACGCCAGTCCCGCTGAGGTCTCCCGCAATATGGATGTGTCCGTTGTGAATTTGCTCCATGTACATGGGGCTATGCTTTTTGCAATGCAGCATCCTCTACGCGGGATTATGCTGTTGCTGTTCCCGGAGGTGTTTATGGTACACGTCGCCACTGCCACCCAGCTGTGTACGACAACAATTTGTTGTTGACAACAACTGGGGTTTGATCTTCACCGCATCACTTGACTTCATGTGTAACTGGCAAGTTGATACCGCAAGATATGTTCATTTGTCGCTTGAGTGAAGTTCACTCGAGCGACAAATGGCCAGGTCTGACACGATGCCAGTCCTACGACTCATAAGCTCAAAATTTGAGCCTCAAATCAAATTGTACGATGTCTCGATGTGGTTTGCCTGTTGTTGGCGTATTACAAAATGCAGTATAGTCTAAACTACTAGTAGTACGTACTACTATAGACTATACTGCACATACTGTATAGTGGTGAAAAGGTGTCCAGGACCTGCTCGTCTACGACAAGCAGGTTTCCGAACTGCTGTCAACTCCAGGCTATAGTCTAAAGTTTAGACTCTAAACTACGTACTACTGTATAGACTATACTGCACATACTGTAGAGTGGTGAAAAGGTGTCCAGGGCCTGCTCGTCTACGACAAGCAGGTTTCCGAACTGCTGTCAACTCCAGGCTGTCGTATCTGACTGATAAAGGATCGTCTTACATGTAAACCTGAGTTTCCTGACAGTCTCCTGACAAGGAGCCTCACAGCCTAAATCTACGCGAGCGAAAATGTACTGAAGCGTGAGCATCATAAACCATTATCTAACATGCCTTTAGCGAGGCGACTAAACCTCTTTCAGAGTAGCTGATTGAAAATTATCATTTGCTCAACAGAAACACAACAGAAACTACGGCGGCAACACTTCGCCTTAGAGCTCAAAAAAGGAAATGAGGTTGAAAGGAGGCGTCAAGTGAAGACAACGACTGGTTACAGGTGCTCGTCGTTGATTCGTCAAAATTGTAGTAATTACGCCTTCCGTAAAAATTTGACTAGCGTAAAAAGTCTGAAACTGAAGCGACGATTGAAGATCGCACAGTACACGTCGAATACGTGTGATGCAAACCGTTATACACCATGCCAGCCACCAAGCCTTGGCCAAGGCTGGTTTCGATTGCATTCGTCTCAGGAAGGGTGTATTACGGATAGTCATCGCGTTTTTCAATAATTTCTGTTGCTGTCGCAGATGTGAAGCCTCGTAGTGTCAGCTGCAGGTGCGGATCTAGCCGTGCACGTTGCCGATTTGCATATACTTCAGAGAGTGAAAGGCGCATGGAGCTCCTGCACGTGAGACGAAAGACATTGCAATGGCACAATGACATTGTCGCCCTGAAATGCCGAGGAATTCGCAGCCATCGCGGTGTGAAATGCGTCAAGAATGCTGGGAAATCCTTTCTGATTACGATTATGGCATCAAATATTGGCTTGCAAGACACAAGAGTGGGACAGCAGTTTGATCCGCCCCACATACAATTTTCAAGTCATCAACAATGTCCAGGCGAGGAAGGTTCAGCACGGATACGGTCAGTTTGATTTCCTCGTAGGAGGACAGAGACACACGCGTAGTAGGACCGTCATGGACGCCAACCGGAAGCGCGTACTGGAGCTCTCGGAGCAGGGTGACTGGGCCGATGTGCTGCAGCTCGTGGTGCTGCACCCGGCGCTGGCTCAGGCGCAAGACGACTTCGGCATGCTACCGCTGCACTGGGCCTGCACGGAACCGTCCGTGAGTCTCGACGTCATCTCGACGCTCACCCGCGCGTTCCCAGGTGCCTGCAAGCTGGAGAATCTCTCCGGGATGCTTCCGCTACATGTGGCCATCAAGGCGAAGGCCCCTGGACTGCTGGTCAGTGCGTTGCTGGATGTGAACCCGCAGGCGGCGCTGGCAAGGGACGGCAACGGACGCTACCCTATGGACTTGGCCATCGCCAACAATCTACCAAGCTTCACCATTGACGTCATCCGTAAGGCTGGCGCACAGGCGCTGCAGTCGGCGACAGCATCCACAGACAGCGACAACCAGAGTGAAGACGAAGAGATTCCGATGCTCATGAAGACTCCATCCATGATGACCTCGACACAGTCATTGGAGGCTGTGCATTCAAGCACTCTTTCCTTGCAACTCAAGGAGCTTCTTTCTCAACTTCACCAGCTGAGTATGGACATCCGTGTCAACAGCACGTCGTCAAGTTCAACGACGTATCGCAGCTCGTTCTCGAGTGCATTCTCTTCCAGTGGAACGGATGGCCTGACATCAGTGCTGTGGAACCCAAGCGACCGATTCGGGATCGTGCTGGAACCAGCAGTCAAGGAGATGGGTGCGAGGATAAAGGGCTTCTCGTCTCGCAGTGATGTCTTGGGCGTGGAGTCGCTGGCTGTGGGCGACGTGTTGGTGAACATTAACGGCGCGTCCGTGGCGAACACGGCGTTCGCGTCCATCATGCGCTTCTTGAAGCACTCCAAGGGTATGTGCAAGCTGCGGTTCAGAAGCACCGTCGACACGACAGCTGCCAGCAAGTGCAGCACGGGCAGCAACCCTGGCTCGGAACAGGACAATGCCATGTACTCGAAAGTGGCGGAGATGCTGGAGACGACGCTCAAGAAAGTCTCTGCGGTCGAGGAAACTGTGCGTGTGAGCTCCGCCATGTCTCTCTGCACGTGAGCACTGGGCTGGGGTTGGCTTTTGAGGCGCAGAGTATAGTGGCGCTGTCTTGGGACTGCGTGTGTCGCCGGTCATCTCGCGTACACACGTCCGATCACTTTAATGTTATGCTAATATATATGAGGGTTAAACAGCATGGTGCTCATCTGAGGAAGTGCTGGTGTATGATACACCGTGTATCCTAGCTACTTCATCTTGGATCTATCTAAGTACGAATCGTACTTAGCTGGAATTTAGTTGAAAATCTTCACACATCTGCAAATACGTGTCCAGGAGCTTGGCAACGATGATGACTCCGGTGGCTACGCAGTCGCTTCAGGAGAAGCAGCGAGGTGAGTGCGCGTCGCTTTAGTACTTCCTATATGTATACCTCCTCTGTATGCTTTCCCTAACACCCTCCGTCTGTCCGTAGAGAATCTGCTGCGCATGTTAGACTTTAACTCGGAGAGCGCTGGTGGCTTCACGGACGCAGCTCAGGACTCTGCGTACGTCGCATCCGTCACATACAAATTGTAGCATAATTCCAAGTCTCTAACTGTGATTGTTTTCCGCAGTGATCGCTGGGGCGACCAGTGGAAAGTGCTGATCTACGACAAGTTCTGTCGCGACATCATCTCGCCCATTCTCAAGCTGCACGAACTCCGCAAGAAGGGCGTAACACTGCACATGCTGCTGGACACAGAGCGGGACGCTATCCCTGACGTCCCGGCCATCTACTTCGTGGGGCCTACACGAGAAAACTTGGAACGCATCGTCTCGGACTGCTCCAAGGAGTTGTACAGCTCAGCACACCTCAACTTCGCCTACCCGTTGAGTCGTGAGTCCCTCGAGTATTTGGCTCGTGCTTCGGTGGAAGCTGGTTGTACGAGTATGGTATGTGTGGCTGTGGGAGGTTTCGATCGAATGTGGTGTATTGATTTTGAGCTGTTTGTGATTGTAGATTGCTAAAGTGTACGACCAGTACACGAACTTCGTGTCACTGGAGCCGAGTTTGTTCTCGCTGAACCTGCCTGAGAGCTACCGAGCGTACAACGATCCGAATGTGGCGGATATGCAGATCGAGCAGTCCATGAGTGCTATTGTCAAGGGACTCTTTTCCGTGCTTGCTACGAGCGGAAGGGTGCCAGTCATTCGCTGCCCGAACAATGATGGGCCATCAAGAATGGTGGCGGAACAACTAAGCTCTACAGTCCGTGAGCACCTGGTATGGCGTTACTGAATTTTCTGTGTCGATATACTGAGTAATCGTTACTGCTGTGTCTGGTTGGTTGTGTGCAGAATGTGAGGAATGGCGTTTTTTCTGAGACCAACTCCAATTTTCAGGTACTTGCAGCTGCGCAGAATGAGCTATAGAATTGCCACTAATTTTTAAATGTGTTGGTGATCCTGTTTAGCGTCCAGTGCTGATCATCATGGATCGCAACGAAGATATCGCCTCGAGTTTGTATCACTCTTCCACGTACCAGGCTCTAGTGGATGATATTCTGTCGATTCAGATGAACCGCGTCAAGGTGACGGTGAAGACCTCTGGTGGAGATGAAGGTGGTGATGACGGCCGCTCGGTGGAGCGTACGTATGACTTGGACGTGACGAGCGATAAATTTTTTGAAACACATGCTGGAAGTCTGTTCCCGGACGCTATTGATGCAAATGAAGAGGAAATGAAACAGGTCACGCGGAAAGAGGAGCAGATTCGAGCACAAACGGGTGGCGGTGATACACTGATGAATGGGACGAAGGATTTAGTGGCTGCCGTCGACACATTGCCTGCTCTTGTGGAGAAGAAGAAAATGCTGGAGGTTCATACCAACATCTTCCACGCAGCTTTTGAGGGTGTTACAAAACGCCACATTCCGTCTTACTCTATGCTAGAGCAGAAGCTCATTGATGGCTCGCACGTTGACAAGGCTGAAGTGCTGCAGCTATTGTCAAGCACAGAAATGGGCACATTGGCAGATAAAATGCGTCTGCTCATGATTTACTTCCTATCGAGTGGTGCAAGTGGTGCAGAAATGACGGAGCTCGAGAACGCATACCAGCAGTGTGCTGCTGCATCAGAGCAACCGGAAGCCTATATGCAAGCATGGAAGTTTCTCCGGAAGCATTCGGCTTTCCAACGACGTGCTAGTGTTGGTGCAAGTCTGCAGACTGAAAGTGGTGCAGGGCCTGATGGAGGCGTCAATATGAGCAAGTTCAAGGGCCTGGCCCAAGGATTCCTTGCTCAAGCTGCTGCAAGTTTCAAGAATTTCTTGCCCGAAAATAAAAAGTTGCACGTCACGCGTGTTACGGACGCCATTTGCGAGATGAAACCAAATACGGAGGACGAGAGCTTTTTGTATTTGGACCCGAAGGTAAGGTATCCTATGGTATTTTGTGGTCGCTAGCTTCTCATACTGATATTGTTTGCTTTACAGATCAAAGCCAATGGTGATGTGCCTCGCCAACGAACTCCTTTCCGTGAGGTGATGGTATTTATGATCGGCGGTGGCAACTATAGCGAATATCAAAATCTGTTGGCGTACGCTAAGGGACAGCAGGTGCCTCGATCGATCTGGTACGGTTGCACAGAGCTGCTGAACCCGGAGGCGTTCTTGCAGCAACTCGGCTCTATTGCTCCGTAAGTTTAAAGTAGATCCAATCGTGCCTTTACCCACAAGAAAAAAGAAAACATGACGCGTTCTCAAGCAGTAAACTTTCGCTAGTCAAGTTGATATAATTAGTAAAGTGGCTGTGTGGATATGTGCAGTTACCGTATCGCCAAAATTAATCTCGCACGAGTTCTTTATGATCACGGATAGATAGACGTAAACAGGATCTAAAGCGGGAAAGAATCCTATCTTGGCAGTTGAGGAGACGGGTAGTCCTGGTATTGCTGTCGTTGTTCTCGTTCGAACTGCTCGCGGTCATGCTCGACCTGCGCGCGTAGATGGTGCTG